>JAPKLW010004841.1:0-14513 GCA_026898455.1 Plectranthus barbatus
ATATATATATATATATATATATATATTGAATTCACGTGTATGGGGGGTGCAAATCTAATAAGAGTAAGAAACTTTTTAAAAATAATCTTTTATGAATTCTATCTCGTATATAATCATATGCGATGTAATTTTATAATTTTTTTGTAAACTACCTATCATACCTTTTATTCTTAGTATTACATCGACTTAAGAATTAATCCTGATAGCAACACATTTCAAATCACTATAATAATATATAGTTTATCTAACAATTACAAACACTATTTATCATAATATTTAAACACAGAAAAAGATGACGTCACACATATGAGAACCTATTAACAATCAGTAATCCGGTTATGCTCCAATCATCTATTAAAATATTTATTTATTTTTATCCACTAAAAATATACAACATAATACTTTTTATCTTTCAATAATAACCCAACTCAATCTAATTTTTTAATTAAAATATTAATTTTCCTTTTTTTTAATATAATAAAATATTTATTTCAGTTTCATTCACTTATACAACATCAAATTAATATAATATTAATTTCTTTCTCATTCAATATTCATTGAAAATTTAGAATTTATTTGACAAATAATGAAAATTACGATAATTAATATCAGTTAATTTTTTTTAATGTTTTTGAAGTAATATTGAACTTTATTTAAAGAAGGTCTTTGTAATGAATTTGGCAAATTTGAAATATATATATATATTAAAATGTATTGTAAGTAGATTGACGTTTCATTATTATAAAGTGGTTTAATCGAACAATTTAGATATTTTTTTTAATAAGTGTACATTAATCTTAAATTCATATACTCAAATGTTCCTTTGAGCTCGAACCTGTGACCTCTCAATCACAAGCAAAGTACTTTAAAAGTGAGGCGGCGCTTGTACAAGCTAAGAAGAGAGAGAACGGACAACAGTGTTTGGTCAGCCGAGCTTGGGCTTGTTCACACAAATTTTTCATTTTTATAATTTTTCTAGTTTTGTCTTTTCTCGTGACCAGTTTACCTGGTTACCAATGAAGACGGCCTTAATTAACCTGTCTAGTCATGGATAGGCCTCAATGACTGATAGAATGGTTTCCATGTGCTTCACCATAAACCTAGTGAACCCTGCTTCTCTCACTACAATCTCCCATTCCTCGACAGTCCTCTCTCTCCCTGTCTCTGTGTGAACCAGCATCACCATGTCTAAAGCCAACTGCAGATCTTTATACTTATCCTCTTCTCCTTCACGTATCACAGCCTCAACAATTATCACTTTTCCCGTAGCCTCTCTGCATTTCTTTAATATCTCTACACACTCCTCGTCATTCCAATCGTGTAGCACTCTCTACACATGTAAGTATTAGATGTGCAATGTGAAGATATTGCCCTTGTAAAAATTTCTAGTCATAAACTTGAAAACCTAGTAAATTCACTTCATATAAATATAAACTTTGCTATTCTTTTAATCATTTAGTATGTTTCCAATATAACTGATTTTAATATTTTATAACTATTTAAGCTTTTCAAATGGATTTTATTGTGCTTGCATTTCTATCTAAAATATTATTCAATACCATGATGAAAGCCGCATCAGCCTTAGGGACAGCTTCAAACATGGAGCCAGCAACATGCTCTATGCCTTCACACTTTGGGGCAGCAGCCACTACATGAGGAAGATCGAAGTTGATTCCACGAATCCATGGGCAGGCCTTGATTACAGCCCGGAGAGCCGTTCCATCACCTCCGCCGACGTCCACCAAGAAGTCAATCCCATTAAAGGCCTCCGGAAAATGATTGATGATAGCCGCCACAGTGTGGCGGGCTGTGCATGCCATCCCTCCATCAAACACCTTTCTGTGTGCTGGATTTGTAGAGCAGTAGTCCCAAAGATTCCGGCCGTGCTCGGCCTCGAACGGTGTGTCGCCATTTTGTAGAGCTCGCGAACTCAACCTGTGCCATGGAGCCAGCATCACTGGAGTACTGTTGAGCATAACTATATCAGCCATGCTATCGTCTCCATCTCTCATTAGCAGACGAGAAAGGGGTGTTTGTGCGTAGCAAATTGAATGATTTGGGGCAGGTGTGACTATTTCCTTGAAGAAATCCCGGTGGATCAGGTACCTCATGATGCGGCGGAGGACTTGAGGTGAGCAGCTGATGGCGGCAGAGAGTTCGGAATGTGTCATCGCTCCGCCATGGCTTTCGAGGACGTCGGCAATTTGGAGTTCAATGGCGCATGTTATTACTGCCATGGGAGTGAAACCAAAAGCATAGTCCCACATCTTCAACTTGGCCTGCTCTTGTTCCATTTTTTTTTAAAATTCTTTCGTGCAAGAAGCCTTGCCCACGTATTTATACAAAGATGATGATTTGTTTAATTCGTGAATATCTCTTATCTTTTTCTTTAAAAAATGGATTTTCTACCCACTATTTCCTAAATAATGACAAGATTTATTTATTGTACACGAGAATATTCATGTCATATACCAAGTTATTATTCACTCGAACATGATAAATGTTTCAAGAGTTGGTCTTCCTGAGAGACCGTCTAACTATTTTTTTATTGTGAGACAGACCTTAATACATCATTTCAATAAGTTAAAAATACATCATTTCATTTTTGAAAATTACATTATTTGCAACAAAGAAATACATCATTTGCAATAAAGAAACACATCATTTCATTAAATTAGTCTCACAATAAAAATAGTGAGACATCATTTGCAATAAAAAAATACATCATTTCATTAAATTCGTCTTACAATAAAAATAATGAGACCGTCTCATCTGAGAATTCGCCATGTTTCAAATATTGCACTAATATTGATGATATAATAATTTCTTGGACGGCAAATAGATAAGGATGGTATAATAAAATACATAGGTTTAGAAATAATTAAAGATATTATATATGCGACAAACTAAAAAATTAAAGTATAATTGAGAATTATAACAATATTATTAATTACTGTAGGTAATATATTTTGTGTTTACTTGTGATTTTGAATCAACAAACAATGCATAAAGTAGTAAATAATGATACTTTATATACAAAATATTACAATTCAAAATTTTATTTCAAAACTCTAATGTAAAGTATGTTTGGAGATTATTTGAGTGATGTTCATCGACATGTAAAGTTACAAATACGAGTTATATCAAATCAAGTTGAGCGAAGTGTTGTGTGTGATGACTGGTTTTTCTCTTTCTTTATTTTCTTTATTTATTTGTTTTTTTTAATAAGTGTACATTAATCTTAAACTCACACACACACTCACACACCCAGATGTCCTCCTGGGAGCTCGAACCTGTGACCTCTCAGTCACAGGCAAGGTGCTTCAACCACTACATCCCGAGCGAAGGGACTTTTTTATGTTTATTTACAATCGTGTTGTTACATTTATATTTTTTGAACTATTTATTGTTTTTTACTTGTTATTATAATTTAAAATAAGGTATCATAACGTATTTAAAATTATATATGTATTAAAATAAGGAGTATTTACAATCCATAGATTAGTTATCGATTCAGGACCTCAAAGATAAATTTTCATTTTAGGATCTAAAAGATTATAAAAATTCTTAATACATTACTCAAAGTTCATAAAGTTCTCAATCCAAAACCAATAATTTATCTTTTGGGTCCTGAATCAATAATTAAATTATCTTTTGAGTTCTAAATTGACAATTCTTCTAAAAAGTACTAATTAATTAATTTTATTAAATATTTACAAAAACTTAAAAATTAATTTTATTGAAAGTATAAATTTAATTGCGTAATAATTTAAAATAGCAAGTTTGACTAAGCATGTTCAACATATAGCAACCCTTATAAACACATTCAGGAAATAGCAAAAGTGTTTTGACCAAAATTTGAATGGAGTTCATATACCCTCCTATGTATTTCTTCTCTATTTATCTAGATTTAATTTTGCGTTTTGAAAATGATATCAGAGCTTAGGTGTTTATTTCAAGAAAAATTTATATTTATCAGTAGTAAGTATTATTCTAAACGAAGGAGCGAGACACCCAGAAAATGAATCCGGATGAATATCCGAGATGTACGAGTTTCAGGAAAGTCCTAGAATTACTGCATGAAAGAAAACAATATTCACAGGAAAAGCTAACTTAGATCCAATTCATCCATAAAGTCTAATGCTAGATCTCGATGATGTCAACTTCAACGTGATGGAAAAAATCATAGATGAATGAGCTTCAACTATGAGGATTGTAGCAGATAATCTGGATTCGGATAAAGCTGGATTCATCAGATTGTTGAAGATGAGTCTCTTGGGGGTTGCCAAGATAAATGGTCAACCGAAACTCCATTGGTAAAAGATGAAATCCTACGGCCAGACTCACTCATAACAATTGTGGATAAAATGACATATGGGTTCAAATACACGTTCCTCATATTAAACCATTGCAGGGAAGGATGAATGGCCACCGAGAAGGGATAAAAGATCGCAAAGGCCATACTCAACTTGAAGCGAAGCAACATGACGAAGGAGCCTATTAATAAATTCTTCAAGTTGTATCATATCTACCAATGAAACTTAGGTGTGAGTGAAAAAAGTTGTTTAGAAATCTTCTTTACAAAATTTCCAAGCCCTTGGAAGGAGATGTTCATTGACAAAAATGTCCCGGGAAATCCTGAAAACGTTGGGAGAAGAATGTCTCTTGTTATATAAATGATGGCAGATTGGTGTACACAGGCCTATTTACAAAAGAACTACAAAAAGCTTAAAAATATAAATAAATATTTCCCTCTTGATTGCTCAGCAAATAATCTGTTGCGCCCTCAAACTGGGCATATGCGACAGACCCACGTGCAAACAATGCGCGCTAAAGATTTTAGTGGTTTTAAAATAACTTATAATCATTTGTTGAAGCGGAAGCAAAACACGTATTTTCTTTTGACAAAGAATTCGAATTCATCATTTGATGGAAGGGAGTTGGAAAACAACAATTGAATATTAGCTATAGTGGAAGCTAATAGGAAGATGATTGATTTTGAAATGTGGAAAGCAATGAATAACATTGAGTTCAAATAATGACCTCCACGCGGGTCTCACGCCAAATACGACTTGGAGACAATTAAAAAATGTGAACAAATAGATGGGTACTATGTATGAAGACATAGCCCTTGTGCCTCGATACAAAATGACAATCGAATTAGTTAGGTCAACAAGAATCATGCCATATGAATTCAAGATATATCATGTCATAAAAGGTTCAACATCAAAAGAAATTCAAGTATATATTTGAATGGGTTAACAAATCAAACAACTTCATGGAATAGACTCAGACATGCCAAAAGATAATCTCAAGTAAACAAGAGGGAAGGGAGTTTGAAATAGCGCAAAAGATTACATTAATGACAAGATAGCATTTGATCGTCTTCTTCCCACTTTTGCCACAATGCCGCCGCCACCACCATCACCTTGTACCTGCATGTGGGGAAAACGCACACAAGGGCTGAGTGCTCCGCGCACCCAGTGTCGACGGTGTCCCGAAAATAGATTACATATGTATGATGAAATCACTGTTTCACACAAGCATCACATAAAGGTTTTATTGAAATCAAACTTATGCATGCTCAAAATAAATTTTACCTCACATGGGATATCCCCCTCATTTATGGTGCATCATAATCAACGATCATACAATTCACATAAAACACATAATTCACGCATGAGGGTTACAACTCCGCCCTCCTCCTTATCTCTCCCATTTCTCCTGATAAGAGGTTGATCGTGTCCCTCCTCCTTATCTCTCCCCAATGCTCGTGACATTGGAACAATCACAAAGCACCAAAATAATTTAATGGTAATACATCGCTTTTATAAACAAAAATCATTTATTTTCAATTTTGGAAATCATTTGGAAAGCAATGCAAAAATAGGATAAAGTAGTGCTCACCTTATGGCTTATGCAATAGTTGTCACTTTGTACCACTAGTTGATGTTTTCTTTGCCAAAATCACCAACACCTAGATTATAACACCTATATTACTAGGTATGTTCATTTAACTTCATGCATGCTACACATATGTGATTATTCATCTAATTCATTTAGAATGCTTCTAGTAGTTTCCTCATACTTGGCTAAACATATAATCATGCTTACTATTAATCATTTATCATATAAGCTTGTCTACATCATGCTTTTTCAATTTAATCAGTCATGCTTAACAATCATGCATGAATTATTATATGAGCTCTTCTAGACTTCTTCGGTCATTAACATGCTTACAATATCCTCACGACTCCTATGTTTGTTTTAAGGGTGTATGTAATTATGAGACTCTATAATATGATAAGATCCTATTACTAAATGCAAATAATTGATTAATAGTTATGTAAAACAATTTTGGAAACCTTCTGTTGTGAATTGAAGTGATTGCAGACACAAATAATTAACAGAAAAAATAAAACGACACAAAGAATTTATAGTGGTTCGAGCGTAAGCTCTACGTCCACTCTTCAAGCCTCCTCGGTTATAATATTATTATGGTGAAGAAAATATAAAGTATGTGACAATTACAATTGGTGGGGAGCAGGAGTATATATAGGGAGATATTCCTAAATACATAAGGAATATAAAACCTAGATACGGTAAGATATATCTAAACCTAAATCAATCTAAAATAGATTTATCCCCATCCAAATCTAATACTGATTAGGATAAATCTTGTTCAACAAGGAAAAAAGATATCCACCATATCTTTTCCTTATCTATCCATCTCGAATAGCGTACGAGTTCCTCGACCTACACGGGCTCGACCCACTTTACTAGACTAGTCTCCTCGACCCACTCGAACTACTTCCTCGAGTTATATTGAGACTACTCCAATAATTCTCCACCTTAGACTCAATATCACCTCGGCTTGGCACCTTCTCTTCAGTTCGACTTCAATAGTTTGATCAGTTCCAAACAGTACTAAAACTTAGTACTTGGAACTGGCTTCGTAATCATATCCATAGGATTATCGAGAGTATTGACCTTGTGCAACTCGACCTCTCCGGCTGCCACCACATCTCTAATAAAATGGAACTTTACATCGATGTGCTTAGTTCTCTCATGATGAACGTCATTCTTTGTCAGCTGCAAAGCACCTTGATTATCACAAGAAACCTTCATCTTTCCTTGATCAATCCCCAACTCGTTCATGAACTCGAGCAACCATAGACCTTCCTTAATCGCTTCGGTCAAGGCAATGTACTCCGCCTCCGTCGAAGATAAGACAACTACCCTCTGCAGACTTGCTCTCCAACTAATCACTGTTCCATATGATGTGAACACAAAACCCGTCAATGACTTCCTCGTATCCAAAGATCCTGCACGGAAGATCTTTTGGATCATTTGACCTAGTGAGATATAAATGGTTATCACAGTTGAGACAGTTCCAGGATAAACTGTTAGTGTAGGCTGCAACATACGTAGTAATAAGCATCTTATCTTGGATGGCTTGGTATGCTGGTGTGGGGCACACATTGATAAGTACCTAAATCGAGATTGATTCTTTTATCTTACATTAAAAAATCAAGATCTCTATGGCTTGATGAGAACCTAAACCTATATGAAGGTACAGAAGTATAGACTGATTGCGTATCACTTTGAGTTGCAGTGAATGACTCTAGTTAAGCTTGTATACATGTATCTTGGGTGATAGCAGTTTGTGTATGACTGTTTATTACTGGAACTAGGTAACCACATCCAGTATAGGATGGTGACATTCCCTGAGCAGCTCAAAATGTTCGTTATGCTATAGTCCTGCAGGCTGAGTAAGTTCAAGCATAAGTGAAAAAGTTTGAGTGGACTAACTCATGAATATAAGATGTTAATTAATTAAATATCTTGTCAGAGCTTAAACTAATTAACGAATCTCTGTAACCTTAAATGTGGGGATATACCCCATGCAACCCGTACCTCAAAACGTGGTAGCAAATATGTAGGACAATATTGATTCTCTGGTTGAATGAATCAATATTAATTAACTAATTATATTCTGGGTTGAATATAAGAATTAATTAATTGATAGACCTTATTTTCTATTTACATTCTGGTCCCTGGTCTAGCCCATGAAAACTCAGGCCCAACAGAAGTCCAGTATTTTCCCATAAATTGGCCTCAGGTTCTCAGATCAAAATACATAATACACCACAAGATTAACTTTGGTGCGCAGGAATATTACTGATTAATTTTCAAAGATTTAATTACTTAATCTATTAGGAATAAATCTTGGTGCGTGGGAAAAAGGCTCGAGGATCAAATCTCTGCGCACTCGTTTTTAAGGTTTCTACAATCCAAGTATTCCGCAAAAACCCCCTTTATGCATAATCAATAGGAGCATTCTAGGATTAATCATAGGCATATC
This sequence comes from Plectranthus barbatus, assembly GCA_026898455.1. Lineage (NCBI taxonomy): Eukaryota > Viridiplantae > Streptophyta > Magnoliopsida > Lamiales > Lamiaceae > Plectranthus > Plectranthus barbatus. The sequence continues at coordinate 8,366 of JAPKLW010004841.1, forward strand.
AATTTATTTTTGATATTTCAGTTTACGATCTCGGCTAACGGATTAAGTGATTCAGTTCACAAATCCCTTCAAGTGCTCCAACACAGTATTGGGTCAAGGCTAGGTGTGGTAATAGTCGGTTCTTGAGCATTCTCCTTTGCTCGATCTTCAGCCTAAGTTTTATTACAACTCAATTCGATCCTATACAAGGATTACAGTTTAGAACTCTAGAAACTGGAAAAACTTACTAAGATGGCTTACAACTTTTGACACACTAAAACAACAAAAAGTAAGGAAGGATTTCTCAATAAAAAAATCCTAATAATTTCCCTCTTTTTGGCGTGGTCAAAGACATTTGGAACCTAAGCTGATGAGGTGAGGATAACTTTAGAGTTTTTATAGTTTTGACAATGTGTCGCATAAACTCAAGAAAAGTTCCCCCTCAACTTGGCTTTTTACTTAAGATCTTCTCCTTATAAACTTGGAGTGATATTGCTCGATTGATTTTTCTTGTCAGTTTAGAGAAATTTAAATCTTAAAAAGGGGAGAGAGAGTTAGAAGTCTGTTGGTTACACTGGATTGTGTAAGTTTAGCGTTTGAAGAACGAAGACCTTTGTTGGACAAAAGGAGATTGTCATCAACAAGTAAGTTTACCCTTTGATAATTTTCATTACAAGTACAGAGATAAACTAACAAAAAGAAACCTATTACAAAACTATATTTCAAGTCTATACTAGGCTGCTTCCGGTCTTCATAATGTTCTTCCAATTGACTGCTGGATGATTTTTCTTGAACACCTCAACCAAGGAATACAGGTAAAACTATTCCTGGATTTTGGTCTTCCAGCTATTTTCAATCTTGGAGGTAGTGCGGGTGGCGTTGCACTTTATGGGAGGGAAAGATGAAATGTCTTCCCTTTTCTTCTCTTCTCACCTCCCTGCTTCTTCTTCATTCTCCAAGTTCTCCTTTATGAATTGTGCCTTTGATGGCAAGGAGACAAGGCGAAGAAGCTCTCTAAGTGATCACGCCCCGTTGCTTGCATGCTACTGAGCATCAGTAGTGAGGTGTGATCCTTGTAGAAGGAGACGACAACGGTAGGAGAGATCTTCTAATTTCTTCTGATCTTTCTACAGCCTTTTAGGCTTACTCACGCTGCATTTTCTGATGTCTTCCGCACCACCCATACTTCTTTTACCCCTTTTTGACCGCACCCAAAAAGGATGGTGAGTTTATGTCTGGAGGCTTGGGCTCTATCACCATTTTTCTAGATCTAAGGGAAGATTTTGGTTGAAGATGAAGTATAAACTTGGAAGGAGGGTTCGACAATGGAGATTGGAGAAAAAAGTTTTGTTTGTCTGAGGAAACAAATGAACCCTATTTATAGCATAGAGAAAGATCATTTAAATGAGGTAGGTGTACTTTGTGACCTTTCAATTTCATGATCTTCGGCGACAATTGAAATATGTTGCCTTGCGATGCACATTTCAGATTTGACTGGAGCGACGTGGGAAGGAGCGTTATTCCACATGTTAAAATCTGATTCATTGATGCAAGAAACACATTAATTGCGATGTAACTGCAGCAATCATCTTTGGGATTCGAAAATCTTCTTTTCAAAATTCTAGACCGACTGAGATTCAGTTCTTAAACTGAGAGTTAGAACTCTGTTTAATTCCACATCTGTCTATCTTCTGCATCCGTCCTTCAGAATTCTTCTACGTATGAAAACCTAAACTTGGTTTCTCTTTACCAAGTTAGTTTGGAGCTTTAATGAAGGTATGATTCTACTTATTCGGATGCCGTAGGGATGTTTTCTTCGCGCCTCAAGTTTATGAAAAACTTAGAGCGTGGACTCAGTTTTATTCAGCATCATTCCACTTCAACAAGGACTTCATCAATCTCCAATAGACCAAGTTTGATACACAGTTCCTTGAATCTGGTCTCTAGGAGTGGTTTGGTGAAGATATCAGCCAACTGATCTTCATTTTGGATGTAATCAATGGACACATCCTTTTTCTTCGACGTGATATCTGATGAAGTGATGCCTTATGTCAATATGCTTTGTTCTGGAATGATGAACTGGGTTCTTTGTGATGCACATTGCACTGCTATTATCACAATAGATTGGAATGCACCCAGTTTTTATATCATAGTCAAGCATCTGTTGCTTGATCCAAAGCACTTAAGCACAACAGCTTGCTGCAGCAACATACTCCGCTTCAGTTGTAGACGTGGCTACTGAATGCTGCTTCTTGCTTAACCAGCTAACAAGCTTGTGGCCTATGAACTGACATGTTCCGCTTGTGCTCTTTTATTGATTCTGCATCCTTCAAAATTTGAGTCTGAAAAAGCATTGAGAGCCAGTTCATCAGATTTTTAGTACCAAATACCTAATGACTCCATTCCTTGGAGGTATTTGACTATTCTTCTGACCGCTTCCATGTGCGACTTCTTTGGATTGGCTTGAAATCTCGCACATACTCTAACTGAGTAGGAGTTGTCTGGCCTACTTGCAATTAAGTACAAGAGAGACACAATAATGCTTCTATATGCTGTTGGGTTGACTGGCTCTCCTTCTTCATCAAGGTTGATTTGAGCACTTGGGCTCATTGGAATCCTCAAGGGCTTGGTCTTCTCAGGACAAAACTTGCTGATCAAGTCCTTGGTATATTTCTTCTAGTTGATGAAAATTCCTCCTTCTGACTGAATGACTTGAAGACCTAAGAAATAAGTCAGTTTGCCCATCATACTCATCTGGAAATTGCTTTGCATCAATTTGGCAAAGTTTTCACACATCTTCAAGTTTTTGCATCCGAATATGACGTGACGTCGTTGACATAGATTTGCACCAAGAGGCTGTGCATTTCATCTTTAATTTTGAACAGAGTGGTGTTGTTTTTGCCTTTCCAGAAACCATTCTTGAGGAGAAACTGAGACAACGTCTCATACCAAGCTCTGGGTGCCTGCTTTAACCCATAAGAGCCTTCCTTAGTTTGTACACTTGGTTTCCATTTTCAAAGCCAGGGGGTTGTTCCACATATACTTCTTCTTTCAGCTCCCCATTCAGCAAGGCACTCTTCACATCCATCTGAAAGACTGTGAAGTTGTTGTGAGCAACATAGGCGAGAAATAGGCGAATTGCTTCAAGTCTGGCCACTGGAGAAAAAGTTTCGTCGAAATCAATTCCTTTACATTGAGCATATCCTTTTTCTACCAGCCTTGTCTTATTCCTTACTATGTTCCCAGATTCGTCTCTCTTATTCTTGAAGACCAATTTGGTATCGATAACTTAGTGATGAGTTGGTCGATCTACTAAGTACCAAACCTCATTTCTCTTGAACTCAACAAGCTCTTCTTGCATTGCATTGATCCAGTCAGTTGACTTCATAGCATCTTCAATTTTTGTTGGATCTGATTCCTGAGATTTAAACGAGTTAGTAGAGCACTTTCTTGTCTCGTGCGAACTGAGTTGGCAATACTATCCAGAACGGCTTCCTCAGGGTGGTTTCTTAACCATTTCGGCTTCTGGAGCTGGGTAACTTCAATGGGTTGGACAAAATCTCCAGGATACTCAGTATCTTCTGCTCCCGAAACTGGAATTTGAAATAGGTCATTTTGACTGGGTGTCCTTCTCCAGTAATGACTTCCATATCCTGGTTTCTCTGATTTCCTTGAAGCACAGTTTGTTGGACATCTTTAGGATTAGCACTTTCATCTTCATGAAGGTCAGTTTGATTGGTGACTCTGTTCCAATTTGATCCTCAAACTGAGCTCTGGTATGAACTTCTGAAGTTCCCCCTTGATCAATGTCTGGGTGCATCGTCAATGATCCAAAGGCCTTTGTAAGGTCGATTAAAGTACTGGCCTCTTCATCTGGAACACTTGTGTGATCAACTACAGATTTTGTCTGAGAAACTTGACTTTGATCTTCTTTATCAGCATTTTGTTTCTCACACCCATTGTTAAGAACGAGATCACCAAGTTCCAGTTCTTTCGAAGTTCTGCGGCTAAAATAGACTCATAAAAAACAACAGAGCATATTACTTCCACAAGTCTGGTTGTCTTGTTGAGTACTCTGTATCCCTTGTATGAAGGATGTCCATATCCAAGGAACACTCCTTCATCTGCCTTGGGACTGAAAGTATTCAATTTTGACTTCCTACTGTTATGGATGTAATATGGTGAATCAAAAGCACGAAGATGAGCTATAGAAGACTTACAACCATTGAAGACTTTGTACAGGGTTTTTTTGATGGCGACTGTGGATGGCGCTTCTGTTCTGAGTATAGCACGCCGTCATCAAGACTTCTCCCCACTAACCTTCTTTGAAGTCAGCTTCGGCAAGCATAGTCCTGACTGCCTCCTTGAGTGTTATATTTCTCCGTTTAGCAAGTCCGTTCTGCTAAGGTGTCCTAGGAGCTGACTTCTCATGAGCAATGCCAGCATCAACACAGAAATCCATCAGTGGACCGTTTCAAAACTCAGTCCCGTTGTCAGATCTGATTCTTTTGACGGTGACTCCTTTGTTGTATTGCACTTGAAGGATGAGCTCTGGAAGTTGAATCTTCAATTCATCCTTGCTTGTCAGTTGCCTCACCCAAGTATATCTTGACTAGTCGTCTACTACAACAAGAGTAAATATTTTTCCTCCAATGGTTAGCGGCCTGACTAGTTCAAATAGATCCATATGTAGTAGCTCGAGGATCCTGCCTGTGCTTGCTGTGATGGTTTGATTCCTTAATGATGCTCTGGTTTGCTTTCCCATCTTGCATGCTCTGCAGACACCTTCTTCCTTCTTGAAACCGACTTGTGGTAGGCCTTCCAAAAGTTTGTGCTTGGCAAGATGCCTGATTGAATTAAAATTCAGATGGCTAAAGTTTTTATGCTATAGCCAGTTGACTCCTTCTTGGGATGAGCTTGTTGCGACAAGGCACATGTCAGGCTTTCCGCTCTCCAAGTCTATGTAGTAGAGACTTCCTTTCTTCACACCTTTTAGCACAATCTCTTTGGAGTCTTTGTCTTTGATCGAGCATTCTTCTTCGACAAATGTCACCTCATGTCCAGATCGGATAAGTTGACTCACACTCAGAAAGTTGTAGTGGAGATTGGTGACTAAGGATACATAGTTGATGATGATTCCATTGCATTCCAAGCATCCTTTGCCTGTTTTGAGAGGAGATTACTGTCACCGGTCATGTGACCGAACATCTACTGTCTAGTATCCAAGCTCTTTTCTTCTTTTTAGATTGACCTTGGTGACCCTGTTCCTGCAAAATAGATAAAGTTAGACAGAAGGTACCCGTGTTTCTGCGGGTCCTATAGGGTTAGTCTTATGGATCCAGCCTTTGGGAATCCATACTTGCTTCACCTTAAACCTAGGTGTCACAATATCTTCTACCTTCTCTTCCTCTTCAAATAATTGATGCAGATTTTATTCTTATTTGAAGGAAAAGAGTGAGTGTGTGAAACCTTGTGAGAAATTAAGTTTCTTGAAACTGAGTTTCTAGGAACTGACTGCCTAAAAACTGACCGCATAGAAACTGACCGCCTAGAAACTTAGTTTCTTTTAGGTTCTCGGAAACTGAGTCTGGAGTGTACAGTCTTCCTAGTCCTTAAAGTAGGGAATTGATTGGACTGAAACCTCGTATAGTTGTTCCTCCTATATAGATAAATTCTCTTCTCATACGAATTATGAGTTGGGAACCTCGGATTTCTAGAATCCAGAAATGAAACTAACTTTCTATAAAGTTCAATTTTAGTTGTTGAGGTGCTTTCCTTGCATTATGAACATTCTTCTTATCCCACTTCCTAGGCATTCTGGGCTTCATCTCAGGTTTGTTTGACTCGTAAGTCAAACCATTTTTGAACCTGGGCATTGAGATCAGTTTTGAAACTAACTGTCCCTTTCTATCCTGATTGGCCACTAAGGAATTTTTTTTCCATACTGACTACTCCTTTGCCTAACAGCTTGACTTCTAAACTGGAATTCTTCCTAAAGTGATGGTTCGAGACATTCCCAATTTTGGAAGTAGAAGCCTGATCGCTCAAGTAGTTCTCTGTAAGCCTAAACTTGACTTATCAGAGGAATGTCTTTGTAAACTTAGAGCTTTTGAAACTTTGCTAGTACTAGAATAGAGTGAACATATAAATTTTTGGTCACTAGAAATTT
>JAPKLW010004842.1:7992-24159 GCA_026898455.1 Plectranthus barbatus
GCTGACATCCTCGACCTCAGGAACATCTTCAGCCAGTTGGCGTAAGGTCCTGCGCACTAAAGTAGCTTCATCAAAAACAACATTGCATGTTATTTCCACAAGCTGGGTAGTCTTGTTAAATACTCTATAGCCCTTGTGAGAGGGATGTCCATATCCGACAAACACACCCTCATCAGCCTTAGGCGAGAAAGCATTTAACTTCGACTTCCCATTATTATGGATATAACATGGTGAACCGAATGCACGAAGATGAGCTATAGAAGGCTTACGACCAAAGTACACTTCGTAGGGAGTTTTCTGGAGTCTGTCGTTGATCCCGCTTCTATTCTGAGTGTAGCAGGCAGTCACCAACGCTTCTCCCCAGAAACTCTGTCCCAAGCCGGATTCAGCCAGCATGGACCGGACTGCTTCTTTCAGCGTCCTGTTCCTACGTTCTGCCAGTCCATTTTGCTGCGGTTGCCTTGGTGTAGATCTCTCATACTTGATCCCGGCCTCCGCGCATAAATCCATCAGCGGACCGTTGCAGAATTCAGTCCCATTGTCCGAACGAATTCGCTTCACTACTGCTTCGCGCTGCTTCTGCGCTTGGATGATCAACTCAGGAAGAATCACCTTCACCTCATCCTTTGTTCTGAGAAGCTTTACCCAGGTATAGCGCGAGTAGTCATCGACTACCACCAGCGAATATCGCCTTCCTCCAATGGTTTGCGGCGTTACTGGTCCAAACAGGTCCATATGTAACAGCTCGAGTACCTGACTGGTACTGGGGCAAACAGGTGACTGGCTCTTGAAGGACTTCTTGGTTTGCTTGCCTTGCTGGCATGCCTTGCAAATTCCTTCCTTCTTGAACCCGCCCTTGGGAAGACCATCTACAAGATCATGCTTGGTTAGATAGTTAATAGTTTTGAAATTCAAATGACTTAACCTTTTGTGCCACAGCCAGTTAGTCTCCATGGAGCTGGTGGCTACAAAGCATGTATCAGTCTTCCCGCTTTGCCAGTCAACGACATAAAGGCCTCCTTTCCTGACACCTCTCAGCTTGGTCTCACCAGAATTTTCATTCTTGATCTGGCACCCTGATTTGTCAAACACAATGGTATAACCATTGTCGCACAGCTGACTGATGCTCAGGAGGTTGTGCTTCAGGTTGGTAACAAGGGATACGTTCACAATTCGGACATCATCCTTCTCGATGCAGCCCTTGCTAATAACTCTGCCCTTGGAGTTATCACCAAAAATGACTGGAGGTCCTCTGACCTTGGTGAGCTCAGAAAACAGGAACTCCTCACCAGTCATATGAGCGGAGCAACCACTATCAATGATCCACTCGCTCGACCTCTGAAGCTGACTTGCATGACCTAGTTCCTGCAAGAAAAATAGAATCATTTAGGTCCCCGATCATCAGCGGGTCCTGCAGGGTTAGATCTCTGGATCATTCCTTTCGGAATCCAGACTTGTGTGATCTTCAGCTTGGTGTTACCCTTGCTGACATAACTTGTGGCCTTTCCCTTCCTTTTAAAATAATGCATGGATTTGTTTTTGGAAGGTGTGGCTGTGTGTGCGGTTCCTCGGGAAGTATTCTTCCTCCGAGGGTGTCGGAAATTACTTTCCGACCGCTTGTGTTGCCTTGGTGGTCTCTGGAATTTTGGACCACGATCATTAGCCTTCCCAGCCTTTGAGAAAAGGTTTTGATTTGGCTCAAGCCTCCGATAGGTGTTCCTCCTATCGGGAAATATCCTTCTCTCAGTATTCCGCTGAGAGTTGGATCCCTTGTAAGCATGCTGACAACTGTCATACTTGTAAGGTTGGGCGTGGAATCTCTGAACAGCTGGTGCTGACTGTCGGATTCCACTGGCAGCTGACGCTGACTTCCTTGCCTTAGAATATTTCGGCTTAGTCTGCGTCTTCGGGTATGCTGGCGTCCTGTCAGCAGAGGATCTTGCCAGTTGAGGATTTTGTCTTGATGACTCACCTATGTATCTGGACTTATGGTTCCTGTGCTGATCAGCCACACGGGACTGACTGGCATAACCAGCTGGTGCTGATGCATTTGCCAGTTGGCCCTTACCCTTACCAGTACTGATTTGTTCGGGCTGGTTTATGCTCAAATCTTTTGTAAATCCCAACCCGGACTTATCAAAAGGCTTTCTCCAATGACTTAGAGCTGCTTCCAAGTCTTTTGAGCCTTTATTTAGAAAATTGATTTTGTTTTCTTGCTCCAGAACGAGATTGTGAAAGTTATCTCGTTCAGTTTTTGCAATTTGGAAATCTTGGAGCAATTCAGAATGAGCCTTTTTCAAACTTGCTAGCTCTTCGCTGATGGACCTCGATTTTTCAATCTCACTGGTCAAAACAGTAATTTGACCTTTCAGCGAAGCATTTTCACCAGCCAAAACATTTTTCATTTCATAAAATTTTAAAAATTCATGCTGAAGAACATCTAAAGTGACGTCTTCTGAGTCGGAGCAATGCGACTCAGAATCGTCTATGATTTGTACTGGCATGATATGCAATTGAGGAACTGATTGTACCTCATTATCAGCTGCAAGTGCATGTCCCTCACTGTCAGCACTTTCTTCAGCTGCCTCTTCTCCGAGAGCTGCCATAAATGCCAGTAGAGCTTCCTCTTCTGACTCTTCGTCTGACTCATACTCCCCATCATCATGGTCGGGTATGTCAGGTACTTCAGTCCTGGTCAGCATGGCTTTGGCAACAGCCTTGGAAGCACGCTCTTCAAAGAGCTTCTTCAGCCTTTCCCTCTCAGTTTTGTCCACCTGTGGACATTCAAACTTTAAGTGATCAGGGGATTGGCACTGAAAACAAGCACGAGGAGCTCTCTTGACAAATTTTCCGTCAGACGAGCTCAGAGATACTCCCTGCTTTGACTTGGCTTTCTCCAGAAGGATAGCCAGTCTTTTCATCTGCTGCTCAAGGTCAGCGATAGAGCTCTCGCTGTCTTTGGAATGAGATCCTGATGCGGACTGGATCTCCTTCGGCTGATTATGCTGGGCAGCAGGTCTGTCAGCATGGAGGGGCTTCTTGTGCTTCCACTTGAAGTCCTTCTTGACGAAGTAAGCTTCGTCTTGAGCTTTAACGCTGGGGGATCCCATGTTCCTGATGGCCTCATTCTTGTTCACCATCTGGATATCCCACTCGTGTGCCTGCAATTGAGCAAACAACTCCTTGGGAGTCATCTTGGACAGGTCCTTTTCCTTCAGAGCTGTCGTCTTCACGAACCAATCTTCTTTAGGCATCTTGGACAGGATCTTTGAGTTAAGATCAGCATTGTCGTACTCTCTGCCCAGAGACTTCAGCTCGCTGACAATGGCGTTGAATCTCGCCTCCATCTCCTTGATGGTTTCTCCAGGCAGCATCTGGAAGGACTCATACTTGTCCACCGCAACCTGCAATTTGTTGCGTTTCATTTGATCAGTTTCTTGACATAAACTATCAAGATAATCCCATACTCCCTTGGCATTATCAAACTGGAGGGCTTCCTCCATCAGCGACTCTGGAAGAGAAGCCAGGATTAACTCGTGAGCAATGGAATCCAACTGATTCCGCTTCCTGTCCTCAGAAGTCCATTCGTCTTGGGGCTTTGGGATCACAGCTGCTATACAATCTCCTAGCTGGTGCTGAATCTTGGTTATCTCAATCGGCCCTGTCTCCAGCACATCTTTCATCTCTGGATGGATGCTCTTAAGAGAGATGAGCGACCTCTTCCGCCATATATCATACTTCACAGACTTGTAGTCGAGTAGCTTCAGATTATTCATCTTGATGTACCTGAGCTGATCAAACAGACAAACAGATAGAGAGCGCAAGGAAATGCGGATCACGGTCCTAAGCGACTCAGATACAAACGGTCTATAAGAACCGTCCGCTCTAATACCACTTGTTGGTCCCGAATTATCAGGGTATAACTTGGCAGCGGAAACTGTGTTAGTTCGTTTCTTGCGCTCTGCTGGTTACTCAGCTGACTGGGACCTTGTCAGCTGGTAAGTCAACTGGCAGTGAGTACTCAGCTGACTGGCAACTGGCTGGTCAGCTGGTAGCTCAAGACTTAGAATATGTTTAGCCTTGTTTGCACAGTTATATCAGTTTTCAGATATACACCAGCACTTGAGTGCTGGGTTTCAAATCAGTATGAGAATGCAGAAAGCTGATAAAAGACAAAGGATTTATAGTGGTTCGATCAACTGATCTACGTCCACTCTCCAGTCGTAGCACTGGAAATTCACTATAAGAGCAATCAGGTACAAAGTTCCTACGATCTATCTCCAGCTGGTAGATGCCCCGTGTACCAGTCCACTGGATCAACCGCTCCCGGTCCTTGTCCTTCTTCAGCTCTCATCAGATGGATGGAGTGCGAGCACGTCACTTCAACCTCCTCCTCTGACTAGTTGGGTGTTGAGTTCTCCCAAGAACGTAGATCCTTTAGCGGCATAATGCCCGTAATAACTCAAGAGCTGGCTGGCTCTAGAGCTGCTATGTTCTTCCTCAGAAAGAGAAAGAACACCAAGTGAGGTCTAAACTTACAAGCAGGAAGCTTGAAGTCTCGTGTTTGAAAGATATCAACACACGGAAAAGCTTTAAAGAAAGCCTCGAAAGATGCTTGCTTGCTTGCAATGAATGTTCGTTCTTTCGGTAGTTGGAGAGTATTGAATGTTCAGGATTCAAGCGTGTAAGCCAGCGTGCAAGCGTCTTAAGTGTTGGTAGCTCCGACCTATTTATAGACGCAGGATCCCATTCAAATTTCTAGCCGTTTGGACACATCCGGAATGGGTCTCTGTCCTCGGATGTACTTCAGGCGGCGGCAGGTAGGAATTTCAAGAAAACGCCATACCTGTGTCTGCTTTTTCTGACACAGACCTCTTTGTGTCAGAACGGCATTATTTCGTCAGTACGAGGAATCGCAACTGGTGTCTTGAACTGATAGACTTTAAGGTATCCTCCCTTAAAGTCATATTTTGTCAGTATATTCCTCAGACGAATCTTCTTTTTGTCTCTAAGACTCTGGGAGAGCGAATCTTCAATTCTGCTGGTAACCTCCGACTGGTAGAACATACTGGTGATCTTGTGCTGGCAGTCTCTGCTGGTGACTTAGCGCTTGCACAATCTTAGTCTACCAATTTGTCTGGATGTTAACTCATGGAATCTCCCATGACTGGTGGCTTCACCGCTGGTGAATAGTGTCAGCCAGAACACGTATTCTGCTGGTAGGATTTGTCAGCCTCCTGCTGGTGAAATCCTTCCAACTGGTGAACAGTAACCAGTCAATAGCTCTACTCCATGCTGATGAACAGTGTCAGCATGAGTTTTTGTCAGTCGCTTGCTGGTGAAATCCTTCACCAGGTAAGAGATTCTCATGCTGATGAACAGTGTCAACATGAGTCTTGATCAGCTACGACTTACAACTCAAAAGACCTAAACAGGACTTTACATTTGAGACTAGAGCTATTCTAGAGACAAACTGACGCTGGTTGGACTTAGGATTTGATCCACCAAAACACTTAAACACCAAATCAAATATCTAAGCTGTCAACTGGGGAAGGGAAACTTAGATAATTTTCCCAACAATGCGGCTGAAATTTCTAAAAATAGTAGCTCCGACAGTGACAATGTTACACCTTCGTCCAATATTCTAATGTTAGAGAATTTTATTGACAAGTATAAAATGACCAAGATAAATAATATATCTTCTGGCTATACTAACAATTACAGGATTCAAGATCTGCAAAATAATGAAGATATGCAGAAGATTCGTGAACATATTAGCCATTATTCCAACCTTGTTGATAAAGAATGTGAGAAGCAAAAAGAGAAGTTTATATTTTTCAAAGATAATGATATCTCTCCTAAAATCAAAGATTTTTCAATACAAAGGGAGATGGAGGTTAGTATGTTAATTTGTAAAGTTTTTAAGGCTGATTTGGTGTGTGATAAATTTAGATTTGACGTAATTATATCTATAGGACATTCTTATGTCAATAGTTTAAGATAATTCAAATTATTTTTTACATATCCTATATTATCTAAGTATTTAAATTATATAGTTATTATGTTTAAGGCTGATACTGCTATGACTAATAGAAAGTCTAAATGTGAGTTAAAATCGTGTTTCTGTCAAAGACTAAGTCATGTTAATCTTTTGAGCACTCAACAAGTTGCTGATGAGAATATGAAGTTTTACAATGTTAACCAATCTAATAATATTATTCAATGTTATGTGATATATTTTAATTATATCTTGTTGAGGACTAATGTTGCAGTTACATGGTACTCTTACAATAGGTATGTTAGACATATGCCAGGAAAAGAAACTCTCAACATACCAGATTTTCAAGGACTCCAGTCCTTTAACAAATGTTATCAGGTTGATCAAGATCGAAAATACTCCTTAATCAAGTCCGATGAAGATCGTTTATGTCACCAAAAGATTGGGCACACAAATGTTAGAAGCAACAAGAAGTCACTCAAACATACAGGTGTTAAAAGATTATCTAAACTAAAGTTCAACATTGATAAGGTTTGTGATTCTTGTCTGAAAGGTAAGCAGACAAGGTCATCACATTCTATGTTGAACATGATTTATACTGTACATTGCTTTAAGTCAGTGAAATTAATAAAGTCAATAGAAATTAAGAGCTTTGATGACTTTTCTACATTTGTTAGAGTTGAATTTATGAGACATATATATGATATACTTTCCTGGCTAAAGAAGTTGTGTAGAGAGCTTCCAAAGGTTCATCATTCAAATCTGATTATAATTAGAATTGATAATGAATTTGTGAATAAGGAGCATTCTAACCTTTGTGAAAGTAAATGTATCTCTCTTGATTTTATGCTCCTAAATCTCTTCAACATAGTAATATTGTTGTATTAAAAATGGTTGAGATAATGTCAATATCTGAAACTTTATTCATTAGAACTTAGAATACATCATGTCATTTAATAAATATGATACATTTAATACAAGGTATTGAAATGATCTCTTATGAATCTTTGAAAATGAATAAGCTAAACCTTAGATATTTACACGTGTTTAGATGTGTTTGTTATTTTTTAGATGATCATGATTATCTTGTGATGTTAATCTAAGGTATAATGATGATTTTATCCTTGAATATTTCACTAATAGTAGAGTTTATCGAGTATCTAACTTACATACCCAGACCATTCAAGAGTCTGTGAATGTAATTTTTGATGATGCAGGGATTGTTTTATATAAGGAATGGAAGAATGACATGTCCTAGCTCAGTGAAAGTGTTAATGAACCTACAAAAAAATACATATGTTAAACCTCTCCTAAGTCTAACATTAACTCCAAAAACTTCCTCTAACAAAGAGATGAAGCTACCTGAACCTGAAACTCCACAAATTTCACAGCCCAACATTACTGTACAACAAAAAGTCCAACCTGAAAACCCTACTTTCGTTGTACCTCCCATTGTTGAGTCTGAAACTATAACAATATCCCAACCTGACAAACTCAAGTCTGCTGAAATCTCAAGTCCTCTACCAGAATCAACCATTGAACTCGCTTTAACTAAAACCACTAGGCCCTTGGTTGAAAAACCTAAATCTCCGCTGCCACAATCATCGAAAAAACCTTTTCCTGCCTCTGAACAAAACCCTACTGAAAAGTCTAACAAACCACCTATTAGAGATGAGAGGTCAGAGTCAAACATGTTGTTTGACAAGGAAACTGAAGAAATTCTGAAAGAACCCATAGTTGCACAACTCTTCATAGGAGAGTTTGACAACCCAATTAATGCAAATGATCCATGCGACTTGAAGGCCATCTTTGAAGGATTGAAAGCTGTTGGAATTTCTCAATTTCCATCTCGCCGGTCTGAAAAACTCTATCATGATATTATCAACCAACAAAAGAGAGAAATACCTAGAAGAGGAAGAGGAGGAAAAGTAAAGGACTATCAACAAGCACTGATGGACACTGCACATGTACCTAGACTAGAGGATGATTTCGATTTGTCAAAGAAGGAGAAGTCTAACATCAACATTCCTGAAGATGACTATGGTATATCTTCTAATTCACTGACTCAATATGAACCTAATGATATTTTTGAGAATTTGAATGCAAGTCTCATGTTCACATTCATTCAATCTCGTGCACCACAAGCTAGGTACTCTTCCTCATCCAATTTATCATTAAAATAAATATTTTAAGAGACAATGTTGATAAGACTTTATGTGTAGAGAATATTAATATTACTTTTGTCATTGTCAAAATTTATGTCAATAATTGCGTGTTTGGTGCCTCTGTCATTTGGCATGATAATCCGTTTGATAAATCGATTGCTAATATGTTTTATACGAGTATGATAGATAAATATATCCCTTATCTAGGTCTTCGAATTTATCAACCTATAAGAAATGTTTTTATATCTCAGAACAAGTATGTTATAAAGTTGATGAATGATTTCTGTCTAGAATCTAAGAAACCTAGGAGAACTCTAAAGAGAATTTATGTTAAACTGCTCAAAAACTTTGTTGATGATTGTGTTAAACTAACATTGTTTGAAGGGATTATTACTGGCCTTACTTACTTTAATGCAAATCACCCAAATTTTTTTCCGAGTGTTGCTGTAAGTGATAGGTATCAAATCTACCTTAAGGAGTCACCTTTGAGGAATGTTTAAAGTGAAGTTGACAATAAAAAGGATACAAGAGGAAGCTGGTTTCAAATACGTGATAATGTGGTGTTATTGGGCTATAAGGACCAAAAGTGTACATCAATTTCAAAAGTTGAATCGAAGTACACAAAAGTCTCAAGCTGTTATTCACAACTACTCTTGATGAAACAAATGTTAAATTATTATAGTACGAAGCCTGAACCTCTTTTATATGATAATGCTTATGCCATTGAGATTTCTAAAAACCCTATTCAGCACTCACGCACTAAACACATTGACATTTGACAACCTTTCATTCGAGATTTAGTGGAGAATAATTTAGTGACTTGGAAATATGTTCCAACTAAGGACCAAATAGCAGACATTCTTACTAAGGCTTTAGACTTGGAAAGACTTTCATTTCTTCCAAAAACCCTGGGGATGTGCAATTCCCCTCAGTAATGAGTTCCTACTTTTGTCTGTTGAAGTTTACATGTTATTGTTAGAGTTTGTTCCTTGTGTGATTTATTTTCCAGTTATAAAGTTAGAAACACAAGAGTGAGGTTCTCTGACTATAAAACTTGGATGTTTTAATCTAATCATTGTCTTGCAAAATTAAGTACTATGGAAGGAACGTTGGTAGAACCCTGTTCATGTGGAAAATATAAGCAACTCAACGAATTAGAATAGTTTTTAATCAACTAGAGGTTGGCGATCATAAGGCACACAACCTCTGTGGAAGGATGTTGATAATATCACAATGTGTAACTCTAACATATACCATGTTAAACTTTTATGCATGTTGTTTCCTTTCTGTTTCTCATTGCTATCCTCCAGGAATTCGTATTTTTTTTATTAATTTTGTTATCTGAAGTCTAGAAGTCTGCTATTTGTTCTGAATTCGTTACATAATTCAAATTTGAGTCATCTTTTTCGAAATCCCTTAATTTTTGGTGTTTGTTGAACTATGTCTTTATGTTTTTTGTGTTTATGTTGCGTAGGATTCATGAATTATCAAGTTGTATTGTTACTTATTTAAATATAAATGTCTCCTCTCACCCTTTATCTTTTCATCTCACACTAATCAAGAATAACTCTTATTCTTCGTGCTTTTCCTCTCTAAATTCAGGTCACTATGAACTACAAAAGTCAAGAACTGATCAAGGAGGTACTAAGTTGAAGAGATCTTCAAGCTTTACAAGAGTCCCTCTCAAAGATGATAACTGATCGTCAACAAAACCCTACTCCCATTACTACCATTCCTCTTTCCTTCAATATCTCTGAATCGGCTGAGAAACCTAAATCTCCGCCTTCTTCATTCTCTCAACCTCTACCCAAAAAACCCTACTACTGAAATATCTAACCCTCTAGCCTCTGAAAAACCGCTATCACTACAAAACTCACTCCTGGTGGTCCAGAAGAGAAGTCTGACATGCCCTCTGTCAGAGATGAACAAATCAAGGCAGACTTTGATGCTGCAACTGAAGATATTCTGTCTGAACCACCTCTGTATCAAATCTTTTTGGAGAACACCATAATCTTATCAACCCAGACAACCACGAGGAATTGAAGGTAATTGTTGACAGTCTAAAGACCGCAGGTAGCACTACTTTCTCTACACACAGATCTGAGAGATTATTTGATGAAACCATCAAGATGAGGAACTAAAACTAACCAAAAAGAGGAAGGGGGCAGCAGACACAAAAACTTCCAACTCACATCCCACGTCCTTGGTCTTGATTAAGATGTCAATGTGTCAAACTCTGCAAAGTCTAACACTAACCCACTAGAAGAAGACTATTATGCTGACACAACAACATATGAGAACTACATACAGATTCTTCTCAGAAAGTGGAGAGCTCGAAAAGGGATTGCATAATTAAAAGAAACAAGAAAATATCGAAAGAAGAGTCTGTTGGAAGTCACACCCATGTACCAACTGCTGTTGATGATGATCCCATGTCAGACTTTGAAAAGTCTAACACCAACATGGTATAACAGCAGTGACCAAAGAATAAGCAGAACCACTATACCACATTGGTAAAGGTCTATCGTTTAATTTATTCATAAATTGTTTAGCTTATATTCTCTAACATTTGCAGGGCTCTCCCCAAGTCTCATTCAAATATGATGTCGCACCCCTGCCTTATCTTTGCACTCTTTAGATACAAAGGCGTTCAAGAACATGATGCAGATGTCATAGCTGACATGAGTCTCCTTGTGTTCAGAAAAATTTTAACCTTTGCCTCGCTGTTAAAAATCTTTCCTATGAAATGAGTGCTGGCAATCATGATGATGAAGGAATATTCTCTTCCAAGAGAATGCACTTAATCGTCTACTACAACACATCAAATAAAAGGTTGAAGTTGTAAGCTTTCATTCCAGCTACCACTCAGGGGGCGACATCATGAGATTCAGGGGGAGACTCTCTTTATTTCTTGTGGTTTATTTTGGAAATGTTTGTGATGGTTAATCCATTGGTTTTGTTTTCATATGTGGTATGTATGTTTAAAAGTTTATCATGGCTGCTCCATGTTTTATCGTGGTTATACCATGTTAGGTTTATCATGATTGCTTCATGCTCTGGTTTGGAATGGAAACGGGAAGGATAAGCTTAAGGGGGAGAATATTATTGTTGGTGTCGAAGTTACACTTATGTTTAACACCATAGTGTGACACTTTTATGTTTAAGCTTACCCTTCACAGTTTCATTTGATTTGTTTTTTTATGTTATGGTTGATCCTTAAGCAGGGAACACTTAATTGGTTTATATATGTATCATGGTTGCATCATGAACAGGAGTGTGGAAGAATAGCTCAAGGACAACATTATGGGGGAGCTCGTTCATACCTTTAACCTCCTTTATACTCGTTTAACATTTAATGTTTTGTTTGCAATGGATGATCCATATTTTATTATCATTACTATTTCTTTGGTATGGATGATCCATTGTTTACTATCTTGACTATTTATTGATTTGCTATAGATGATCCATATTTTAGTATGTTGTTATTTATCATGACTGAACCGTGAACCTGTTCTAAGTGGAAGTATGGAATTGCAACAGGAAGTATAACATTAAGGGAGAGATTGATAGTGTCAGAGTTTGTGGATGTTAAACATTTATATGTTTAACATCAAAGTTTGACACTGACTTGTTAATGTTATACTTATTGTTTGTTGGGAGTTGGTTACAACCGTTTCCTAATTTTTAGGAACGAATATTTCAACCCTAATTCCATATCTTTTCAGGTCCTAATTTTCAGGGGTCGTGCATATTATTTATCCTAACCATATATTATTATATTTACTATTATTCTAGGTAAAATAAAGGGGAGTGCCTCCACGAATCAAACCACCACCCACGTGAGCTATTGTGTAGCTTCTAGTTTGCGCTAAGGAGCAAGTGGACTTGGAAGGAGAGCATACCTACGACTGCAAGGACATGGGATAGGCAATCGTGCACTCCAAGACTGAATAAAAGGAAGATTGAAGAGTAGAGAACGTTGAGCGACTGGATTATCAAAATATTCTTCAAGAAGTTCTTCAAGCGTTCGGTATCTCACCGTCACGAATTATTCAACACTAGGTCAACAAGATTAAGGTGGAATTTATCTCCGGAGAGTGAATCCTACGGTAGAGGAGCTTTTAGTTTTGTTTTGTGTTGTATAGTGAGTGAGTATTTTGTTGAATTTCTTCAAGGGAGTGAACCAAGAAGAAATTCAATATTTTTTAATATTTTCGTTTTACTGTGTAAACTCGTTTTCCATAGTGAAACCATTTTAGCCGTGAGGCACTATGGGGTTTAGAAATAAAACCCAGAAAATATTTAAATCTGCTGCGTACTTCATTTTATGTTTACATGTTAAACTTTTCAATAACTTTAACAGTAACTTGTTTCAGTTAAACTTAAGCATAACTTTAACAGTGCAGAGTTATTGTTTTTATGAGTGCTAGACATTTGGTAAGGTATTCACTAGTTTAGAAATAAACTTGTGGCAATTTAATTTATATTTATTTTATGCTGCAATATACGTTAGTATTGTTATGTACTAATTGTTTATGTTACAGTAGTAAATTCGGGCACAAAATTATTTCATTTGTTATATCAGATAGCGACTATGTTGATGTAACATATTTATGAAGACTAGTGTATCAAACGAACATACTTAATCATAAATTCTTTTGGTATACAATCCCAACAATCTCCCGTTTATACTCAAAGCATAATACAATTAATTTATCTGAGTATTAAGTGTGTCTTTATCAGACATAGCTTATTTACACGTTCATCATCTTGTGATCGATTTTATCTACAGGTCCGGACTATGAGTGTGACCCTCATAAGTCCTTTGAGGTAAACACTATGTTAATAAATCTTCTAGACTAGACCTTTCACGTTAATCGCTTCGACTTTATACGCATCGCCTCTTATCACGATTTCTCGTATGATTTGGTACTACATATTCGATGTGTTTCACCACCTAGTGAGTCCTGAGTTCCCTTAAGTTTGTCATTGCAATAGCATGATCACAATACTTTGTGATTCTATTAGACAAACTCGGAACACACACCTTTGTCATTACAACACCGGTGTTTTATTGCTTCTTGCGAAGCTAATAAAGCTGTTAAATACTCAGCCCTCATACTGGAATTTGTAACAAACTTCTGTGTTAGATTCCTATAACTCCTCCTCCAATGCCAACACAGAGTTAAAGGTCGATTTCCTTCCTTATGATCCTCCTGGATATCTGATACCATTCAACCCACATGGCACATTTATAAACCAATGGGCCTGTCCAGGTTTAAATTGATATCTTTTTACCATCCCTATAGTATTATAGATATCAGACTTCGTTCATTGCCATATAGAAAAGGTAGCAACCCTTACTTGGCTTGAGACGAGTCAACATAGAATCAACTTAAGCGACTTGCGACACCTAAACATCCTTTCTTGTGAGAACACAAGACTTTAATCCAAAGGATGTTCCAGTATCCCATATGTCCTACTTCTGAAAATGTTCGAATAATCATCTTTTTATGCCTAACAATATCTTCACACCATTTCCGAATGTGAAAATACTATCTACATAATATGCAAGGAATACCACGCTTCCGCTGAGACATAATTGGTACATGAAACTCTCGTTCTCGATAAGCAATATCAAAATGTTTGTTTCATGACCTTGAAGCTCCCTGATCACTGAAAATTTTGCATATTAATTGCAAACACAGTGGCAAATAAATTTATAAATACCCAAAGGTAGTTGAACCCAAAGGAAATGTGCAACGAAAATATCCCATGTACTAAATTTAGTTCTCAGATTTATTGTTTGAGTAGACAGAAATTTGGGTTTTGGTTTTGGAAAATAAAGTTGACAAGACTGAAATTTAAATAGTTTTTAAAAGTAATAATAAAGCGCACAGATTCTTGGGCAAATAATCAATCAGAATATATGCCAAATCAATCAACTCTACAATGGTGGGAAATCAGATTAATGTATTAAAATTCCTTTGTTGGGCAATTTTAACCTAGGTTACTATCATGTGACTGTATATGCTTTGTTGGCCTCAAGAACACAATAATAATCAACCTGAATAAAAACATAGAATTAATTCCCTACAATTGATTAATCTTCCTTTTGAGACTGAAAACCAATTATATTCAATTCCAATTCCTGTTATTAATTTTCTCCTCTCAGTCTTCCAATTAACAACTATGAATAAATAATTAATTTCATCTCTCGATCAATCATCAATCCTAAATTCTATCAATTAAATCAGGAATTGAAACCATCTAAATTGAGTTGATAAATCTAACATGCACACATGATTAATTACAGATAGCCCTAGAACCCGCTAGGGTTTCTAGCCACTCATGATGGAAAGAAACACAATAAACATTTTATTAAAATGCATAAGAAAACTTACTATAAAAATAAGGGTTGAATCCTCTCCAAAATAACGAAAACTTCAATAATCCAAGAGAAAACTAAATGTAGAACTGAAAGGAACTGGTAGGCAACCCTCAAAACTCGAGCAAAATAAGTATTTATAAATGTAGAGGTGTATAAATTGTGATCTAGGGCTAAAAATATGATTTAACCATAAAAATCTCGAAAATTCCTTTTCTGGGCCCGTCTAGGTCGAGGTGGAGCTTGTGTCGGTCGATGCGGATCCCCTTGCGTCGGTTGACGTGGACTTTATATCGGTCGAGACAAAGATATTTTTCCTCTTGCGATCCTTCTGCGCAATCTCATGGTTTTGGCCATAATTTTCACTCCCAAACTCCGATTGACCCGATTCCAGTTGCATTGGAAAGCTAATTCAAAGATCCTTCTAATACCGTACTCCATTAGCTCAGATTATATTTGTGGAAGAAATCGTGACTGTTTCTTTGAACATATGGTGCTTTCGGTACGAGTTTCCATTTGATTTGGCCCAAAACTTGCAAAAACTTACCATGGCAAGCATAATACCCCAATAAACTTGACTCATGCTCAATTATTAACTAAAACTCAAGTAAATGCAAGAAACCTATAAGAAAACAATGTGATAAGTGAGGCTAAATACTAGCTTATCAACCCCCCAAACTTAAACACTTGATTGTCCTCAATCAACAAAAGAATGAATCAAAAGTTCAAGTAGAAGAGAAGTGCAATGCCTCACAAGATTCATCACAATCGAACTCGTAAATCCACAAAACATCAACACTTTCTAAGAATCAGAAAATCAGTAAACCATGGTAGACTCACATGGGAAGTGTTTTCACTCATTGACTCAAGTGTTTAGGATAATTATGAGATCACACACAAGTCATGCAAATCAAGTTCTACCATAGGCTTGCAAATATTCTAAATCTCCACTGCAAATATGTGCAAACAAGTCTAAGATCAGAAAGGACATTATTCAAGGTTGTAATGTAGGCTTTTAGTGAAAGGTAGGGAAATATTTGGCCAAGTGACTCAAAATCAAATTCAGTGCGTCCACTTCATCAATCTTAATCCACTACCTATGAATCATATACCCAACTCCTTAGATTTTCAACACAACTCATGGCTCTTTTATTCACATATGAATTTTTTTTTCTTTTCTTTTCACATATCCTTTTATTCTCTTAAACAATTTTTGAATATTCATTTGAGTTTATAAGGATTAAACACGACACATTTTTTCCTTTCTCAAACAATTCCCAACCCATTCTCATAGACAAGAGTTGATTCCCCTATTTAATTCCAACTCATAGACAAAGAAAGAAAATATCATAGGCTCAAAAGGGCTGACTAGGGATAACATTTAATTAGGACAGTGTATGGGAAAACAGGCTAAACAAAGATGGCCTAAAATCATTTCCTAAACCTGTGCACACTTAGCAGTCTTGAAAAGGAAACAAAGCAAGTTCTAGAGATACTCAATAATGCAGACAAACTCACAATCGATTTTAAGGTTCAATTCTCACACTAGGGATAATTTTTCTTCCATAGTAAACATAAAATCATCATCAAACATCATGCCTTTGTAAGTTTCAAAA
>JAPKLW010004843.1:2992-24149 GCA_026898455.1 Plectranthus barbatus
ATTTATAATATGGTATAATTAATTCTGAATTGGCATGGATGGTGTTGGTGAAAACCAAGTTCTTATACATAAGTTAGATGTTATTTGGAAGGTGTACATCACCTTATGTTTTCTTTAATTACCCATGCCCTGTTTTCCAAATATTTACTTTAGTTTAATCTCTTTGAAATATATATTTGATGCAAGCCTAAATGTTGATTTTTAGGCTACAAAAATTTCATCACACCCGTCTCTTTCTTGTTGATTATGACGACAAGAATTCAACCGACGAGAGTGAGAACATTTTTTCAGTTATCAATTCTACCATTATGTTGTTTTTTATTCATGTATCTAACAATCTATTGAATTAACAATATTTGTAATTTAAGTTTGTTTTGGTCGAATGAATTGCCTTAAAACTTTATTAAAGTTTTCCTTCTCCCAACCGTTCAACCCGCTACCATGTGTTGTATGATGAGAATAAATTCAGTGGTGATGGTATACAATCTTGAACCCACTAGCACGAGTATATTTTGTAATGTAAGATTTCACATGGTTTATTGACTTGCTATTTTATTGTTCTTGTTAGCTTCAATATAAGAAATCTGGTGAAATAAGTCTTTTAACCCCGACACTTACGATCACATCGCATACTACAACCGCACATTCATGTATCCCCATACGTACGTCTCATACCATCCGTACAAGAACTCGGCCAATGTGTTTATGCTTCGCACTTTTTCGGTACCTTGCACCCATCCTCACAAGTTTGCCTATACAAGACTCGATCGTCCATGAGTCTTCCTGACGAGTGCCGCAGTCCCTATCACCTACGGGTCACCATGCTCGCGTATATTTCTGTTGCTCCGCACAACACTTGGCCTTTGATGATCTTCTTGTTGAGGAATTTGGTAATACTAATTAAACCTGAATTAACATCTATAGAGGCACGGGTGTTGTATAGCGTTCAATCACTATATTTTGTTATGTATGATTTTTCATTGCTTTTTGACATGCTATTTTATTGATCTTGTTAGCTTCAATATAGAAAATCTGGGAAAATAAGTCTTTTAACCCCGTCACTTATGAGCGCATCTCATACTATACTTGCACATGGATCTATCCCCGTTCATAAGTCTCATACCTTCCGTTTAAGAACTCGGCCAATATGTTTATGTTTCGCACTTCCTCGGCACCTTGCGCCCATACTCACAAGTCTGCCTACATAAGACTCGGTTGTCCATGACCACAGTCCCTGTCACCTACGAATCACCATGCCCGCATATATTTGTGTTATTCCGCACAACACTCAGCCTGTAATGATCTTCTTGTTAAGGAATTTGGTAATACTAGTTAAACTTGAATTAACTTCTATATAGGCACGAGTGTTGTATAGCGTTTAATCAGTGTATTTTGTAATGTATGATTTCTAATGGTTTTTTGACTTGTTATTTTATTGATCTTGTTAGCTTCAATATAAGAAATCTAGGGAAATAAGTGTTTTAACCCTGACACTTACGAGCGCATTCTATACTACTCCTGCACATGAATCTATCCTCGTACGTACGTCCCATACCATCTGTACAAGAACTCGGCCACAAGTGTTTATGCTTCACACTTCTTCGGCACCTTTCGGTCATACTCTCAAGTCTGCCTACACAAGACTCGGTCGTCTATGAGTCTTTCCGACGAGTACCCCAGTCCCCATCACCTACGGGTCACCACGCCTCCATATATTTATGTTGCTCCGCACAACACTCGGCCCGTGATGATCTTCTTGTTAAGGAATTTTGTAATTCTAGTTAAACTTGAATTAACTTCTATTGAGGCACGGGTGTTGTATAGCTTTCAATTAGTACATTTTGCAATGTATGATTTTCATGGTTTTTTGACTTGCTATTTTATTGATCTTGTTAGGCAGGAAATCATACAAGATTTGTGGAAGATCCTGTAACAATGCAATGATCATGTTAGTTGCCTACACTTGTATGGTCGATTTCAAAAGTAATTATGTATTATTTGCAGAGAGTTGATAAACTCCTATACTAATTCAACTTGTACAAGACAGTATTTTACATGTTAGCTTGAAATTGGCAACCATGATGTTATTCGCATTATTCTTGTGTGTTAAATTGTTAGCTTCTGTTATTTATAATATGGTATAATTTATTATGAATTGGCAGGGATGGTGTTGGTGAAAACCAAGTTCTTCTACATGAGTTAGATGATATTTGGAAAGTGTACATCACCTTATGTTCTCTTTATTTACCCCTACCCTATTTTCTAAATATTTACTCTAATTTTAACTCTTTGAAATATATATTTGATGCAAGCCTAAATGTTGATTTTCAGGCTACAAAGATTGCATCATACCCATCTCTTTCCTGTTGATTATGATGACAAGAATTCAACCAATGAGAGTGGGAACATTCTTCCAGGTATCAGTTCTACCATTATGTTGTTTCTTATTCGTGTATCTA
The DNA here is from genome assembly GCA_026898455.1 of Plectranthus barbatus. Lineage (NCBI taxonomy): Eukaryota > Viridiplantae > Streptophyta > Magnoliopsida > Lamiales > Lamiaceae > Plectranthus > Plectranthus barbatus. Next base: position 5,452 of record JAPKLW010004843.1, read on the forward strand.
ACAATTTGTTGAATTAACTAAATTTGCAATTTAAGTTTGTTTTGGTCGAATGGATAGCCTTAAAACTTTATTATATTTTTCCTTCTCCCAGCCGTCCAACCCGCTACCATGTGTTGTATGATGAGAATAAATTCAATGCTGATGGTATACAATCTTGAACAAATAGTGTTAACAGTTACTTTTCTATTTTTCAGCAATGCGAGGTGCATAGGTAGGTGCTTATGAATTTGTATATTTACTTCAACTCTCACGTGCTTTGTTTCTTGTTTGATGGTATTAATTTTTTAAATCTAATTTATTAAAAAATTTCACGTCCACTTGAATGGTATTTTAACTTTTTTATCTCGTAATCTAAGGAAATATGTTCATGTTGTGCCCAAAATGGTCATACACATTTTGAGCCCATCTAAAAGATAAAAACAACTCGACAAAATGACTCAAGGCCAATAAGCCTAAGCTGGTGCGAGCAGCCCAAGAGTGGCTAACGACATCTTTTGAGAATTCATTTAGAGGAGTCTTTCCTCTAACAGCATTCCCTCGAGAAGCTTCTCATAAATGACTTCCTCTTGAACTGACTCGCTTTGAGGAACCTCGAAAACCCAACAAGGGTTGGCAAAAAGATCCCAAAGCGACCAATCGAATCGGTCTGATTAAGTGCTCGAATCACTCTTAAGTGGTTGAATCACTTTCGATTGCAGCCGCTCGAAGTAGTATTATGACAAGTGAATACAGACGGAATACAACATTTCTATTTTCCTATTTAAGCGAGATTTGATTGTATCTATCCGAAATTTGTGTAGGAAAGAATATTTTTGTTTTGGTATAATGAGATTTGAGTATATTTTACCATATCAAATCTTGTCTTCTTGTGAAATCACGATTTCTCCCATATAAATATGTGTGTTCTCATTGTAAAAAGGGAGGATTATTCCGAGGAAATTATTCAGCAATAAAATCATCAAATTATTCTTCATCTTGAGTATTGTTTCTTTACTTTTCTATTTTTTTTCTAAATTTTTCCCATCAACAATTGGTGTCTCGTATGTGGAAAAGAAAGAAAGAGATGGAATAATAGTCCAATAGCCAGCGCCGAGAAGACATTGACGTTGCCGATTCGACCCGGTACTGGATTCAATTCGAGGCCAACATGCGCCGGATGCAAGAGGAGATGAAATTCTTACTGGAGCACAGTCGTCGCGCAACTCTTGACGCTGACCGCTTGAGAGCCCTACTCGCCCTCTTCTAGAACCAAGACAACCAGCAGACTGGAGAGCAACAGAGCACAGCTCGACCGGAGAATTCCAACTGCTCGTCCAATCACTGCCCGCACAACGAAGAACAAGTTTAGCACGTTAGAATATTGGAAGCACGCTTGGAGGAGATAACAAAGTTGCTAACGGTGGCACCAGGGGTGTGGGTCGTCTCGGCCACAACAGCGGAAGGGAGTTATGCTAATTCCCCTTACATTCGAAAAATTGTGGGCGCCCAAATCCCAGCCAAATTCGCGATTCCCACGATTAAGCCCACAACGGGACAACCGACCCGGATGAATTTGAATCTACCCGGATGAATTTGAATCTATGTAAAAATTCATGATGCATGTGCCAAAGTTTTGGTACGTGCCTCGAGAGATCGGTGATGCAGTGGTTCATGCACCTCAAAATCGGTAGCATTGCGCCCTTCGTGGAACTACATAGGCTATTCTCGCAGCAGGAGGATGCCTAAACGGTCGGGCCTGTTTATGTTTATTCCTTCATTTTTGTGAGAATTATTTTATATGTAAAATGTAATATTTTTATTTTGGTAGAACTTTATAATATGTCAAAAGATATATAGATATAATTTACATTAACTAATATTTAACATTAATAAATAACAAAATAAATATATTTTTAAAAATAAGTGTTATTATAAGTATTTTTATTATTTTATAAACAAAATAGCTAATATTAGTCTAGAGAAGGTGGGGTGTAAAACTAGTAATAATTTAAAGTAGTGGATTTCATTTATATTATTATCATATATTTAAAAAATAAATAAATATTTAATATAATATAGTTTATTCAGCTATTGGAAACACGTAATTGTAGGAATTCGACAAATTCAATATAATATATTATTATGAAAAAGATATGGAAACGATTTAGCTAATAGCTACTGGCATCATGTAGACTTCTTTTTTTTAGTGTAAACGGCGTTGTTCCTTCAAGTTTTTTTTTTTAATTATTTATTTTAATTTTATTTTTAGCATTGTCGATAAAATCTTTTTTCTTTTTAGATTTCAATTTAGTAAATGTTACAAAGAGAATAATCGATTCTAAAGAGAAAAACTGAAGAATTTTGCCGCACTTTCGTCACTCCATTGCTCGACATCTTTTTTTTTCTGGAAGTTTATCAATGTCTAAAACAAATAAACCAATTAAGTTGAATGAATCTGGATTAAGATAACTAGATAAGTCTACATTCAAAATAGAATAAATTTGGCCACATTAAAAATCACAAATAACTGTTTTTCTACGCAACATTATTTTAATGATCATGAGCTACTAGCAACAGTTTAATTATATCCTAAATTATGAGGAATTTTTCAAATTTGATTCAAACTAATTCGAATATTTAAATTATTTAACACTACACAAAACTAATTTTATTGTCGTGTTAACTTAGACATTCGACAATATAGTCATTTTTTTTGTGGAAAACACACATCGTTTAAAATATAATTAAATTTTCTGCCGACAGCATATCAAAAATTATTATAAATATAGAATGAATAAACACCACAATAATCATTAAGTAATTGTATACCTTATAATAGTAGTGCATTGCATGTGTAAAATAATGTATTTATATAAGTGAAAAGTATTTATATGTAAATATATTATAGTAGGATCCAATGTGAAATAATTTGTTGCGATTTCGAAAGTTGTATTATGAAGAACGAACAATTAATATTTTTATTTATTTCAACTTGGCAGTTGCACATGATTTTTCTTCTATAAATTTATATATTTTTACTATTATTTATATATTTCATATAATATACTCCTAATTTATTATATTTATAATATATACTTTTAATTTTAAATTTTCTAGATATGCTACTGCAATATGTCAGCACTCTTAAACATTCGAGCCGATATTGGGAATTTTGTTTTGTTTTGATTTTTTTTAGGAAGATTCGGAATTTTGTTCAACAATTAATTTGAGAATATATTCAAAAATGAAAAGTAAATATACTTGGATAGCAATAGCATATCCAAATTATTATACATCAAATTGAATTTGCACCGCATTAATCATTTAGTCATTGCAATATTTAAAATTCAATTATTCGAGAGTATATTATTCATATAAATTATAATAGTGTGTATTGCACGTGCCTTCATGTTTGCGGCTCTACACATGAGCCAGTGGGATTCACCAATTTTATGATTTTTCAACAATAGAATTTGATTGAAATTTTTTTAATGGGAATTATCATTGACAAACCTAATAATTTAGCTTTCAAGAATAACTGAATAATTATTAATTGTTACAGAATTGAGAAACAGATGAAGGTATAGCCGTCTAATAAAGCAAAGTATATATGCAAGTCTGATATATACATGATTTTGAATTGAGAGGGGGGTTTGATATATATTGAATAATTTGGGTATGTGATGATTGTTTTGTTTTGCTTCACTTTTGGTACTCGATATAAATTAATTTAAAAATTAATAAATAAAAAATAGACAATGGTATATTCGATTCAAGATATATTCAAAGTATAATATTTACAATTTATAACCAAAAAAAAAAAACATTTTTGTGAAACTAAGTCCAAAACTTCATCTTTAGTCAGTCATCATTATGTAATAACTAAAATTGTAATAGCTGGCCATTGTAAGAAATTCATCAAATAAGCAGTAAAAGATAGCAAGCAATGAGATATGATGATTGAATCAGAATTTGAATTGCATTCCCACGTAAAATGGAAACAATACAAAATGAAGCATCATCTCAACTGTAATTTCTCTAAACATCATAAAATACTACACCACAATTTCAAGAAACGAACTTGGACATGATATGGATATCCCCAGCTACGAGGAGCAGCAACCCCCTTTCTTCACAGCTGATACGTCTCTGTTCACATCAATCTTCTCACCCTTGGATGGAACATTCTGTGCAGACCCGTCGTTGCCGGCCTCCATGCTCTTCTTGCTCACAATGCGGTATATTTGTGTGAGCACTTCCGTGAAAGCATTGTCAACATTGGAAGCATCAAGGGCGGATGTTTCCATGAAGTACAGCGACTCCCTTTCAGCAAAGGAAGTCCCGTCCTCTGCTGATACTGCAACCAGATGTCGAAGGTCGGATTTGTTGCCGATCAGCATGACCACTATGTTGGGATCAGTGTGATCCCTCAGCTCCCTTAACCACCTTTCAACGTTTTCGAATGTGGAGTGCCGAGTCACATCATACACGAGCAAAGCACCCACAGCACCACGATAGTATGCACTTGTGATGGCGCGGTACCTAGACACCAAAATTAAGCCAAAAACATTCAGCACACAAAAGAATAACACAGAAATGATGTCTGCACAGTTTTATGTCAATAGCTTTTGTTTCTTCCACAATTCTTGTACACTCATATCCCTGGCTTCCCCCACATTATTTTTTCCACCAACTTCTGCTAACTTGCAATGACTCCCACCATCTCCAACTAATACGAACAACATTCTCCATGTCGATTTTACTAGAAGTCAAAAGGTCAGATTTGTGTTGCAATGTATAAAATGTCAAGTGTTCTGAGCAACTCCAAATAAAGTTCATGAATCTTTCGGGAAAGAATCCATGATAAGAGGCAATAACTGTATAGATTATACCACCGGAAATAGAGGGAAGGCCAGGGAAGAGGAGTTTCCTAGATTCTTATACTCAAAATCCACTTTGATCCCCACTATTATAATGTTGAAAGTTTGGAACAAGATGCAATGAACATGGTGAAATATAACAAAACTTGCAGTTGCAATCATTGATTCATTTCCCTTTTGGCATAAAACAAATATCAACGCATTTTGAACAAATGGCAACGAAGACTTGTGTAAACAAAAATGATCTCACATCATTAACTACAGATCACTACATCATTTCACCCAAAACTAATCACACAGTCTTCAGATCTATCCTAACAAACCCTAATCCCCCAACATAACTCGAAAATCTACACAAACAGCAAACTTCACTGACATCTAGTTCAGAACACGGGATTCACATCTCATTTACAAAACCAGGATTAAGATTCAGCAGTTCAAGACATTATCACAGAAGGCGATTGCAATAGCAACAGATCAGACGATCTCAGGTAAGATGAGTACCTCTCTTGGCCTGCAGTGTCCCAAATCTGAGCTTTAATGACTTTACCCTCGACGGTCAAGCTTCTGGTGGCGAACTCGACGCCGATAGTTGATTTGGACTCGAGGCTGAACTCATTCCTAGTAAACCTCGAAAGCAAGTTGGATTTCCCGACGCCGGAATCGCCTATCAACACGACCTTAAACAAGTAGTCATAGTCATCTTCCGCCCGATAGCCCGCCATTGCTGTGAACAGGCTCCTCTTCTCGAAAGAGTAAAGGCAAAATGGGTTGGGATTTGGAGGAGCAAAACACAGAGCGAGGGACACAGCACTGAGATAGTGGAGTTTTTTGTTTTCTTTTTTCTTGGTTGAAAATTGAAATCAAGGAATTTCTGTTTTACAACAGTGATTGGAAAATATATATATATATATATATATATATATATAGAAGGGATCATATGCTAATAGATTAAAATATGTTAAATGAGAATAATTGTGAGCCATTAGATTAGATGTGATAGACGGTTATGATAATTGTTTTTTTTTTATTATTTTTTAGTTATTGCATAAGGGTAAATTAGAGAATTTAAATGTTGCAGTTATTTAATAACCATAAATCTGAAAAATCTCAGCCTTAGATTTCATCAAAATCAATGTATATATATATATATATATATATATTTACTTTTTTTTTTTGAGTGGTTTCTGTTTCACTGGTTATTGGTTAAGAGTTGAAGACTGTAGTCAAAGTGTTTAGACTATCATACCTATCTTTATAATAAAATATTATTTTATTTTAATTTTAATGTCATATAAAAATTAAAAAAAATATTATAATTTGTAATTATATGTACTAAAAATTTGTATTAATAAAAATAATGATAATAATATAATACAAATGCAAAATAAAAATAAAATTTTAAATTTGTATACATAGAACTATAAATTACATGTTATACTTCTAGTTATGATTTTTTTCTTGAATTTAGATATTTTAATACTCCCTCAGTCCCATTAATATAGTATCATTTATTTTCGGCACGGGAATTAAGGGTTGTAAGTGTAGTGGAATTAATATTTTATTGGTGAGTGTGAAAAAGTCATTTTAGGAAATGGGACAATTCTATAAGACAGATAAAAAAGAAAAATGGGACTACTTCAATGGGATGGAGGAAGTAATTTTTTTAAATATATCAAATATATTTTTAAAAAAGTGGCACCATGCCACGTGTTTAATTTTGCTGAAAAAGACACTGTAGGGATAAACGAGTAGGAAATCAGCCCAATACTATTTGGGTTGAGCTTGTGTTGTGTTAGTATCATCCATCTCCTTCATATAAGTATAGTTGGAACTGCTCATAACATATATAGCTTTAGATCATTTGTAATGGGTTGACTTAGCATCTCTCCTCTACTTATAAAACCAACTTATAAAGATAAAAATGTGCATTATACACTAGCCCGGACTAGGGCTGTAAATAAGTCAAACTATTCGTGAGCTACTCGAATCTCGACTCGATAAAAGCTCGTTTATTAAACGAAACAAACTTGAGCATCATAATATTCGACTCGTGAACAAGCTCGTTAGCTAAAAATAGTAAGAAATATAAAATATTAATTTTATAAAAGCAATATTTCATGATTTAAGAGTAACAATAATGATAAATCTTTCGAATAATGAGAAAATTTACAATTTCGGCATGAATATGGTATTAATTTACAAATAAATAACTTTTTCTTTCAAAATAATAATTAATATTTTAAATATATTCCAAATTTAAAAAGTTTGTTTAGGCTCGATTATGGCTCGATAAAGTTCGTGAACTTCAAAATGTTCGACAAAAAAGCTCGAAACTCGACTCAATACTAAACGAGTCAAACTTGAGCACGACACTACTCGACTCAGTTCGATTACACCCCTAGCCCGGACCAATTTAATAGCTTGTTGCACCAATATCGTTTATATTTGCTTGCCTTTTTAAGCCATACTAAAATGAATATTAATATTGCAAGAATAATTGCAAAATGGAAGTCCAAAATGAACAGAGCTTTAATCTGGATTTTCCAACATTATTTCCAAAACTGTACATAAAAAAAATTACAGTGAGGAGTAAGCAGATGTTGTTTCACACAGAGTAAAAAGTAAAAATGAGGGGATGAAGTAACCAAGTATAGATTTTAGACAGGAACAGGAGTTTGCTCTTGCTCCAAGCATTCCTTCCCTGTCACACCATCTTTCAGTGTTTTGAAGTAGACATTGTAGTCCTTTTCTGGAGGTGGATTTTCTGGATCCACAGTATATGGCTCACTGAATGGAACCACACTCTTCACCTGCAAAAAAAAACAGTATTCATCAGTGAAATGCAATGCATCAAGATGATCGGATTGAGCATCAGAGAGAGCGCGCCACAACCTCGAATGTCTTGTCACACGCGTAATGGCTTTCGAGTGCAGCAATGCATATCTTTGCTACTTCCTCCCTGGAAATCTTACCCTGCAAACCAGAATTTACAGGTTATCTATGCAATTATGTAAATCACACGACGCTTTTTATCGGTGGATGTTCGTACTGTTATATTGTCTCCTTGATCAAAGATGAGATCAGCTCCAGCAGGTTCCTCAGTTAATGCACAGGGTCTGACAATTGTATATGGAATGCCACTTTCCCTGATTAGATCCTCCCCCTGCATCACAGTAGGTGAGTTGAGTCACGGATGGGATAAACGCGTCTGGAATGAGTTATTTCCATCAGATTGGTTGTATTTTTTAGTATACATCATCAAGCAAGAGGATGCCTAAGGGGAACCTTCAATTTGTATGTGAGAATGAAACCCAATTCTTTGTTCATTCGGACTGCTGGAGGCTGCTTGCTTAAATCAAGTCCCGGCCTATCAGGTCTGGTGACCCCGGCTGAGCTCACGTGCACGAACCTGAGGTTTTACGAATATACAAAACAAAGATCATATAGTCAGGGAAATTTTACCTTCTCATGAGTAAATTCACATGAAAAAAGAGGAAAAGAAAAGAAGGATTTGAATTATGAATAGAGGTGGCCATCCAGAACCGGAACCGACCCTGAACCGGCCCGCCAAATCACGGTTCGGAACCAGAAATGCCACAAACGGTTCCGAACCGGAACAGTAAATGTTTCCTGGCGGGCTAGTTTAGGTTCAAGCATTTAACCGGAACTGGCGTTTCCGAACCGTTGAACTGCCAAAATTTTAAATTAAAAAACAATTTTGACCGAACTGCCTATACTGGAACCGCCAGTTCAGGTTCGAAACCGTAACTGCTACAATGGCGGGCCAGTTAAGGTTCCATATATTTGGAACCGGAATTGAACCGTGGCCACATCTAAGTATGAATTAACCTGGGAGTGATTGGTTCCTTCATGTAAGCTCGTATGGATGATATAGGAAGCTGGAATGGACCTTCAACAAAAGTCAGGTTCAGCTTTCCATCGTACTCGAATTTGCTGAACATGAGCTGTAGATATCTTTACATATAAATGAATTTCGAAACAAAAATGGATTGAGAATTACATATAAAATTTGCATGGATACATGCCTGTAGTGATATAATATCAGCAGGATTAAATGGTGGAGCATCGGATACAGTTCGTGCTCGAAATATAGGTCTCAGCGAAGAGAAAGGCAAGCGAACCTGAAAGAGGAGATTAAAACTGAATGAGTTTTTAAAAAGATGCTTCTTTGATTGGGGAGAAGTTCGTAAAACAGCTCACCGATTGCCACTGGTCCTTAACAGTGTCGAAGCCGGTTGTATATGCTATGGTGTCCCAATCACGGCTAGTTCGTAACATGAACTTGTATCGACGGCCATCTCCTTTAATGCGCAGCTCAAGACCATCATATGCAGAGAGATCTTCTGGTGTGGAGAAATTCTGCATAAAAAAAATGTAGAGATTTTTTCTAACCAGAAACTAAGGAAATCATGGAAGATGGAGCAACACTAAGATTCATAACTTACCTTTGTACGGATACTGGCAAAACCTCCATTGTTTGCAGTAGAAACGAATCCTGTCCGGATACCGCACTTCAGTTAATTAAAATCAAGCATGAATTGAAAATGCTTCAGCTTCAAGGCTTCCAGAATTTCAGAAGAGAGATTGAGAGAGAGAAACCTCGGAAAACTCCAGCTGGTCTACCATTTTCACCACCAGTAGGATCGATCTCAAATGCGCTTGCACTCACTCCCCCCATGACAACATCATCCAGAGCACCCCAAGGGAGTTCTCTGGATAAATTCTCTGCGCAGTCGATAGAAACACGTGAGCAACCTATTACAATACATCACTAAGAGTTTGGACATCACCAAAATGAGCTTGATTTCCTTTGTGATGTGTAAAACTGCTCATGTTAATTTGAAATATATTGATGGTTTCGCGGCTTAGATTGCTCCGTACCCTCAAATCCAAAGAGCAGTTTTCCACTACGAAGTCCAACTGATTCCTTGACAGCACTGATCAGGTTTTTCATCCCAATGAACTCCACCATTTCAGGGGAGTCACCTTTAATCTGCTCTCATCAATCAAATGAACAGACACAATCAACTGTGAGGGAACATTGCTGATCACGAAAAGTATGAGTCGATTACTATAGGCAATAAAAGACCATTATTATTATTTTTTCAGCAAAAACACCAACCTCTGGTTCAAAGAACTTGATTCCCTGCATGAACACAACGAATGAAGGTTAGAAGTAAGGTCGAGAGTAACAGATCCAACATTGCCGGAAGCACAGAACTAGATACGAATAAAACCACGAAATTCAAAAACAGTTAATGCTTCCATGAGCTACAAATTTTCCTCATTTTATCATGAGCTTATAAGTACCTGGCTATATTTGGCCCGATCTGGAGTATCACCTTCCTTTGGGCCAACAATAACTGAAACGGCATTGATCACGTATTTAACTCCTTTGAAGTACTCAGGTAACAATGTGCTTGCTTTCGTAATATCTCCAACAATCTGATCGAAGCATTTTGAAGATATCAGAGCAGAGAAGAGAAGAATAGTTATCATCACAAAATATACATACACCTTCACATGAAATGATTCTTAAAAAAAAAAAAAAACCACCACGGCTTCACCTAAACAAAGTATTGTCGATTGGATCTATGCTAACACTTCGTGTGTTCAATAAATAACATCAAATGCTCTTCCAAAGGGGCTTTGTATGTTCACCAAAAACTGTTAGCTTGGATAGAGGTGATTCAAAGTCTTCGTCATTAGTTTACTAATACACTGATTTGCTGTGAAAGTCAGTTTGCTAGAGAATGTTCGTATTTGAATGTCCACGAGGAATATCCCTTATTGTAGAAACAAAAAATAAGCTTACATAGAGTGTTTGTGACTCGCCACCATGATTGACTACAAAAACATAAGCATAATCTAACCCTTAAGATTCCACTTCCATTCAAAACTCACTCAAATCTAGACATCCACATTGGTAATGAGGAATAACTTTAAGATAGAGAGCTATTACACTGATATACCATGAATGAACAGAATGTTTCTCACAAGAAATGAGGATTTAAAAAGTATCATTTTCTATTCAGACCATCTGAATGTTACGAAGAGATTCGCATACAGTAACATATCCTAAAGTGTGGTGTTCATGAACATGAAACGATGAAAGCACGGCTGCCAAGTTCAGATTAAGGAACAAACAGAAGAATGAAACTGACCAAGTCAACATCTTCACCAAGCATTTTCCTTGCCTTCTCTTCATTTCTGACCTGAAAAAGAAAAAAAAAAAAAACCTGTTAGACCTCATTATCACAAATCAATCTATCCCCATCTCATATCTAAATGAATTATATAGAGTACCAATACTCGAACAGGTCGCCCTTTTTTCCGTAAGAGATCCACCACTCTTCTGCCAACACCACCAGTAGCTCCAGCCACCAGTACTATCCCAGTAGTATCCATAGCTTTTACTTCTTTGCTAGGCGATGGACCAGAGAGTTTCTCAATCAGAAATGCAAATACCTTCAAATAAAGAATACAAACAAACTTCTCAGATCAAATAATCCACAATTCAGCTGCAAAATCCAAATAAAGGATCAAGATAGCTGAACCTTTCCTGGAGAGGGAAGCTGGTCAAAGAAAGACAATGTCGTCAAAAACCGACCCACATCCCAACCTTGCTTCTCAGCTCCGGAGATAATGCGTCCCCTATAGGTTTTCAACGAGTGGAATGACAACTTTTTTTGGTTAACAACCGGGTCAAATTTATGCTGGAGAAACTGATTTGGAAGGGGAGAATGAAGCAGCAACGGAAATGGAGATGATGTGGGCAGTTTGCATAATGAGATACCCTGTAAATCAAATCAAGTTCCCATATTGAGGAGATGCATCAATTTTTCAAATACTAAGCAACGCAAAACTACAAAAAAAAAAAAAAAAACATTTCCCAGTAATTTGTTAAGATCATCACACAAATAAGTAACATTTCCCAACTCCCATCATATGAAATATCGAAATACTCCGTCGCGGGAGAATTGTGCACTTGGAAAGAGATTCTTTAAAACGAATAACGCCTAAAGATTACGCTTTTATCAATCCCTCCTTTTCGGGAACTCCAAAGTGATAAGAAAATTGCGGATTCAGAGCAAGATTGCGTTACCTGATAGTTGAGAGTTCTTGAAGAAGAAGGGTGAGGCACGCCTACAGTGGAAAGGCAATGACACTCCATGTTTATTGCTTCAGGCGATTAAATTTGAGCAATATAAAATCATGGCGGAAGAAGTGTGGAACTCGCTGGAAGCATTTAGCACCACAAACTACTACACTTTGCATGAAGAGACACCTTAATCTCAGGAGATTCCTCTGCGGTTCTTCAACTTCAATATTCTCCTATTACACTGGTAGTCGCTTGCCCAAAAGAGGAACTACAAAAATAAAATAACGATTTTCATTTATACGCATTGACTGAATTATAAATTAGCTTTCAATTTATAATTTGAAATAAGAAAATTATCAATTTAGAGTGTGAATAAGTGAGGCTATCAATCTAATACTCAAAAAATCACTTCTTTATAAAATTGTTCGTTCTATATTTAAATCTAAAAAAAATTGTCGATTCAGGACCCGAAAAAAATAGTTTAAATATTAATTTAAGACTAGAAAGATCATTTTTCAATACAGTACCCGAAAGATTTGACAATTCTCAATCCAGAATCTGTTATTGAGGTCTTGGATTGATAATTACATATACTCTTTCGGGTCCTGAATTGAGAATTTTAGCGATTTTTAATGTCCTTAATTGAGAATACTCATTTGGGTCCTGAATCGATAAGTAAATTATATTTCCAGTCCTGAATCGAAAATACTCCTAAAATAATACTCCCTCCGTCCCAATTTATTAGTCCCAAATGAAAATCGCACAAAAACCAATGTATGTTAGTATAGTGGAATTAATAAATTATTGGTGAGTTTGAAAAAGTTTGTTATTTTAGGAAACGAGACTAATAAATGGGACAGACAAAAAAAGTAAGTGGGACTAATAAAATAGGATGGATGGAGTATTTATTTAGATTTTTTTTAACTATTAAATCATTTATTTTTATTTTATTAATTCTCATCTTTCCAATCTCGATTTAATAGCTGATAATATTTATTATATTCCAGACACTAAATAGATTTTTAAAAAAATCATAATTTGGCCCCAAAAAATGAGGGCCGGCGTGAAAGTGTGAATCCATAAAATGAAAAATCAAATTAAATTGAATCGAAGAAAAGTATGTTTGAAAGCTACAGTAAATGGAGGCGGCCACGTGGCCGTGTGAAAATGAAATTGCTAAATTATTACTATCAAATTCTTTTTTTATATTCAATTTATTCCTCATTTGGTGGTCACATTTTTTAAATCAACAAATATTACATCGGCTGCATTTTGTGCTTAAAATCCAAATAAATCGAACTAGTTGTAAGAAGAAAAAAAGATATCTAAGTTATAGTGAATTTCGTAGCCCCTTTAATTGTGAGAAGTAGGGACGGATCAAATCCTCTGTTTTACAATAATGTTCTACTTGGTGTTTCATTGTCTCGATTATTAATTTTTAATTAATATTTTATTAAAATAAAATCAAGTATAATACAAAATAATACAATTGATTTTTATAACAACATGAAATATTGTTATAAATTAATCAATTTTAATAATCAAATTTTAGTTAAAACTGAAAATTAATTACTAAAAAACATTATATACCCTAATTGGGTGAGACGAACCATATAGTTAAATTTTTAAAATTAATCCAAACTAATAAATTAAAATTATAAAAATATATTAATAAAAAATAATAATTTTAACAGTGGAATAGCCCAACTGCGTACCCCGTGATTAATTTTAAACTTAATCAAATTTGACTAGCCCAACTGCGTACCCCGTGACGCTATGCAGTAGTTGCTTGCTCACCACTGAATGTTGGCAAAAATTTGCCCTAAACAGTTTAGGCGGGTTTTATCCTACCCAAATGGGTTCACCCATCCCAAATAGGGTATATTATATGGGTTTGGGCTTGGGTTAATGGATAAAACCCGCTTAAAACTTGGGTTAATGGATAAAACCCGCCTAAATTGTTTAGGCCTGCCTAACCCAAGACCTTCCCCTGAATGTTTTGTAGTATATAAACATCTCCTTATCATTCATTCCTCCTCTCTCTCACTAACCAAAAATCTCTCCACTCTCTCTCTCTCTCTCTCTCTCTCTCTCTCTCTCTCTCTCTCAAGAAAAATACTCTCTTGCAGAGCAAAAATGGCTCTGAAAGGTGTAGTACTATTTGCGATGGGCATGCTCGTGTTCAGCAGTTTGGCGGCGTTAACAGACGGAAGAAAGCTGTTGACGGACGTGAAGCATACTAATATTCTGTTCGAGGCAGACAGTTTGTATCTAACGGCGCTCCCCAAGGGTAAGGTGCCGGCGTCAACCCCCAGCAGGAGAAGCCACGGCGTCACCATTGACGAAAAGCTCATCGCCCGCCACCTCGCCGCCGTCGATCGTGACCGGATTCTGCGCTCCGTTCCTAGCCCCGGAATCGGCCACTAGCTCCGTAGCTCGATCACTATTTATTTTATTTTATTTAAATTTTTTGACTTAATTTCTCTCTTCTACAATTTTGAATTCTTTGTCGATAGCAGCAGCCCTAGGCGTAGAAAAATTGCACATGAGATATGTATAGTAATTAATATAGGTTGATGATTTTTCATTTTTATTCATATTATTATTACACTCAAATTGATTATATTCTTGATGTTTCGTTTTCGTTTTTAATCTGCTGTTATCTATTTATTATTCATATCGACATATCAAAAATTATAGCGACTAACTCTAATAGAATAAGTACTCCACTAACGACTCTATAAAGGGAGTTATATTGTACATTCTATACCACGAGAGCTGCATGAGAATAAAATAAGGTCTTGTTAGGTATCTTCTCTCTTTGAATATAATATTTATCGTTACTCCACAATTCCAATTATTTGGTCCGAATTAGTATTTTAAGATGTTTTAATTATATTGTCCAAATTTTATATTTAATATTTTTTTCTTTGATAATTTACAATTACAACCCTGAATAATTTTAAAAAATAAAAATACTAAATGTAATATTATGAAAAATGAGAGACTAATTAATGTTTTAAATAAGAGTAATGTTGAAAATTTATTTCAATATTAAATAAGTTTTTATTAAATTGGACCATATAATTGAAATGGATGAAATATATTTTTCTTAATGCTTAATAAAATGAGGAGGTAAAAGTGGACGCGTTTTTCATACATGTTCTCTCTGTCTTTTATTTCACAACCGTCGATTTAGTGCCCTTAATTAATACCAACTTTTTAAGAATTTAGTGCATTTTTAGGGCCACAACATTAAACATATTATTCGCCGACAATGCTTCAACAATTCCTCTCCAATGTTGGTGGATTCAATCTTATTTCTCAGAATCCAATCCACCTATATTAAATATATTGTCTTAGGCTCCTCATTAATGTCCAATTGATGGGAGAGAGAGAGAAAATGAACATTTACTATCAAAAAGCAAAAAATAAATAATACATTTAATTAAGAGTCAAAACCTTAACTAACCATTTTTACTATATAAAAAACTTAAATAGCCACTTTTATCTATATATTCAAGGAATAGTCATATTCTCAAATTGCCCTCATTTTTAGATATGAATTCCAACAATAATTTCTTTTGATTTATTACTTTTTCTTAATATAATATGGTAAATGCTGTTATATTATTTATGGCTAAAATTTTTAAATTAATGTGATTGACATTGTAGTGCGGTATCTTATAAATATAATAATTAGGATATGAATTTTAACTTAATTATTGAAATAAATATATTTAACTAATTTTTAAAATTGTTAATTACACAAGAAAAAACTGAAAATGAAATTGGATAAAAATTAAGAATTGAAAACTGTGCGACTAAAAATTTTTTCACTTCATTTTCTTATTTTTAATTTCATTATTTTTTTAAATCACAACTATCCATACACAATTGTGGGTGGATGAAAATTAATTTATTATATTTTTTAAATCTTAATTTTAATTTTATTTTTTTGTTTCTTTAGTCAGAATGCACAAATACAATCTCTCTATCCATTCAAATCGCAAATCATATTTTAAATAATTAATAATTTGTATTTTTATAAATGTAAATTCAAAATAAATTAGGTAAATTTATTTTTAGTATTAATTTAAATAATAATGAATGAATGATTATGATAATAATTGGCTAAAATAAAAAATTGCAAAAAATAAGTCAATAATAGGGGTACTTATGAAAGTTCATTTAATTTTGGCTAATTCTTGCATATCTACATAACACTGGCCATTTAAGGTTTTTTAATAATAAAATTGGTTATTTTCAAATATTTTCACTTTAATTAAGATTGTGCAACAGGCGGTTTGAGTTGAAACCGAATTCAATCCGCTCAAAATGTGGCCCGGATTTTTTTGGAAAAACCAACCCAAAACGGCCGATCCTTCCCATCCAACCCAAACCAAAACCACCGAAAGCCCTTCATTTTCGGTTTGCACAAAATTGAACCTTTGGTTTGAACAGTTTGAGTTCAATCGAACCCTAAACATCTAGAAACGAATCGAACCGAACATAGGTTCAATTTAAGAATTTTGAAACCGAACCAAAACCCAAACCAACCCGAACTCGCCCAAAATCATTCAGTTTGGTTCACGGTTCACGATTCAGTTCTGCTCACCACTACATTTAATTTAAGGAAATAAGGCCAAAATATTTAAATTGCCAATGTTCGCACCATTAGTTACTGAATTTAATGAAAATGTAGTTGCTCCATCAATTTTTCTTTCATTTCTTTATTTTTTATTAGTTGATAAATCTCGTATTAAAAATCTCTATCATTCATTTACTTAAAATATCTATCACTGAAATGTCCCGATACAATGCATTCCCCGGTTACCATATTTGATTGGCAAGGAATGTTGTACATAGAAGGTCGAGAAATGATATTCTTGTGTTTGATTAATATGGTGACAGATGATCCTTTGAGAATTCCACCAACTATAGTTTTCATAATGGAATGTTTTCTTGGACGGTCCATTATATTCGTTCAAGCCAGATATGCACTTAATTTAGTTATAATTATTGAAACTCCATTAGAATAAATTCGAGTAAAGGGTTTGTTATCACAAAGAATAATTTAATCAACAAAATATTTTATTAGTATTTAGTAACACGTACGCAAGTAAAGGATTAATTCCCACGAGTAATTCTTGCATAATGCTTGCCCTAATTTGAAAGTTTTAATTGGTTTTCTTACAAATTATCTAACTTAAGGGGAGTGAATCTTAAAGAGTCATTTTGTATTAAATATAAATTAAATTCACATCCTTTAATTTTAAAAATTAATTGTTCAAATAAAATTTTGTAATATGTTTTGTTTTATTTATTTTAAGAATTAATTGGTTGAGGTTGCCGGAAAACGAGAACTCCATCTTCGGGTGCAGCAGCTGAAGATACTTCGATTTCAAGAACTTCCCAAATAAGGAGTTCGGATTTTGTTTCACGAAATGCATTGCAGTCGCCGATCTCAATGCCTTAAACTGCTCGCGAAAAAGAAAACGCGGCGGTCATGAATTCCTCCACCATGTTTTCTCTGAATCCTTCCACCATGCATACATGTCACAAAATCTGCAAGTAGAAGAAAGAAAAGAAGCAATATTGTGAGTGTGTGTGCGTATGCATGCATTTCACACAACAGACAGTGAATGAAAGTGATGCATCACGTAGTCCTAATATCAACACCTTTTTTTTTTTTTTTTGTCAGAATAAAATGGTCCATTATTATTATTTTTTTGGCCCAAGAAAGCTACAGACGTTCGAGCTCAGTTTTACAACCATGGTAACTAATAATTAAACATAAATTAAGTGACACGATGAGTCGATGATACAAAAGATGTGACATATATATGATGATAGGCAATCTTCACCTAAATTGTTGTTTCAAGTAATCCTATATATATTTCTGGAGTTTATTTATGTAAAAGGAAAAAAATGAGTA
Source organism: Plectranthus barbatus (assembly GCA_026898455.1). Taxonomy (NCBI): domain Eukaryota; kingdom Viridiplantae; phylum Streptophyta; class Magnoliopsida; order Lamiales; family Lamiaceae; genus Plectranthus; species Plectranthus barbatus. The sequence continues at coordinate 23,375 of JAPKLW010004843.1, forward strand.
TGGACTATGATCAGCTGATTTCTTTGCAGCAGGCTCGTCGGTCTTCGGCGGGGGCGTGGTTTTACTGGGGTATTTGGGCTGCCTCACGTACAATATTCCGTCTTCAACTTCAAACTTGGCGCTGATTTTGCTGGTGTCGCAGTTTTCTGCGACGCGAAAATTCTGATGAAAATTGTTCAACGTGTTGTTTTCGACGAGCTTCCTGCTCCCGCTGATCCACAGGTCTCTCGTGTTTGTCAGATGGACTTTCAACTCCTCTTTTGCAAATCCTGGTTCATTAATTATATATATTTATATGCATTTTATTGCTACGAAATAATTGATGTATAATTATTGAAAATTATATATATATATATATGTACCGGGGAGATAGAGGAGGAGAGTGTCGCAGTCTTCCTCCTGAATGAGATAGAGGAGGAGAGTGGTGGCTTGTAGTGCAACTTCCATATCCGTTGGTGTTGGTGTTGGCGGTGTTCTGTTTTGAATGGTTGGTGATGAGTGAGAAACCAAGGAGGCAATTATATAAGATGTTGCAAAGTCAGCATTTTAGGTTTCTTTGGCCTTACTTATACCTTTCCTCCCCTTTGTTTTCCCTTTTCTCGCATTCAACTCTACCTTGGGGCCGAAGAGAGAAAAATACCTATTTAACCACAAACTTCGATATGTGGTCACCAAAATAGGTTGATATTTTTTTTTGTGGATGCAAATAACCATTTCGGTAGTTAGACTACCGAATTAATTGTGACAATATTATTTTAAGTTTTTTCGTTTGTTT
>JAPKLW010004844.1:0-24143 GCA_026898455.1 Plectranthus barbatus
TCCCAGTCAGCTGTGTAACCAGCAGAGTGCAAGAAACGAACTTACGTATTTTCCGCTGCCAAAGTATACCCTGATATCCGGGACCAACAAGTGGTATCAGAGCGGACGGTTCTTACAGACCGTTCGTTTCTGTGTCGCTTAGGACCGTGATCCACGTTTCCTTGCACTCCTGTTTGTTTGTCTGTTTGTCTAGCTCAGGTACTTCAAGATGAATATCCCAAAGCTAATGGACTACAAGACGGAGAAGCACTCTACATGGCGAAAGAGGACGCTTATCTCCCTGAAGAGCATCCATCCAGACATGAAAGATGTACTGGAGACAGGGCCAATAGAGATCACCAAGATTCAGCATCAGCTGGGAGATCGTCCAGCTGCGGTGGTCCCAAAGCCCCAAGATGAATGGAATGCTGAGGACAGAAAGCGGAATCAGCTGGATTCCATTGCACATGAGCTGATCCTTGCGTGCCTTCCAGAATCGCTGATGGAGGACGCACTGCGGTTTGATACTACTAAGGGAGTATGGGATTTTCTTGATAGTTTATGTCAAGAAACTGACCAAATGAAACGCAACAAATTGCAGGTTGCGGTGGATAAATATGAGTCCTTCCAGATGCTGACTGGAGAAACCATCAAGGAGATGGAGGCGAGATTCAACGCCATTGTCAGCGAGCTGAAGTCTCTGGGCAGGGAGTACGAAAATGCTGATCTTAACTCGAAGATCCTGTCCAAGATGCCGAAGGAGGATTGGTTTGTGAAAACCACCGCACTAAAGGAGAAAGATTTATCCAAACTAACTCCTAAAGAAGTGTTTGCTCAGTTGCAGGCACATGAATGGGATATCCAGATGGTGAATAAAAACGAGGCTATCAGGAATGTTGGATCCCCCAGCGTTAAGGCTCAGGACGAAGCTTACTTCGTCAAGAAGGACTTCAAGCGGATGCCCAAGAAGCCCTTCCATGCTGACAGGCCTGCTGGGCAGACCAACCAGCCGAAGGAGATCCCATCCACGTCAGGATCTTACTCCAAAAGTGGCGAGAGCTCTATCGCTGAACTTGAGCAGCAAATGAAACGACTGGCCGTCCTACTGGAAAAGGCTAAGTCAAAGCAGGGAGTCTCTTCAAGCTCAACTGACGGGAAATTCGTCAAAAGAGCTCCTCGTGCTTGCTATCAATGCCAATCCCCTGACCATTTAAAATTTGAATGTCCGCAGGTGGACAAAACTGAGAGGGAACGGCTGAAGAAGCTCTTTGAAGAGCGTGCCTCCAGGGCAGTTGCCAAAGCCATGCTGACGAGGACTGAAGTTCCTGATATCCCCGACCATGATGATGGGGAATACGAGTCAGATGGAGAGTCTGAAGAAGAAGCTCTTCTGGCATTCATGGCTGCTCTAGGAGAAGTGTCAGCTGAAGAAGATGCTGACAAGGAAGAACATCTGGCATTGACTGCTGATGATGAGGTACAATCAGATCCTCAATTGCATATCATGCCTGTTCAAATCATAGACGATTCTGAGTCGCATTGCTCCGACTCAGAAGATGTCACTTTAGATGTTCTTCAGAATGAGTTTTTAAAATTTTATGAAATGAAAAATGTTTTAGCTGGCGAAAACACTTCGCTGAAAAATCAAGTTTCCATTTTGACCAGTGAGATTGAAAAATCTAGGTCACTCAGCGAAGAGCTAGAAACTTTGAAAAAGGCTCATTTCGAATTGCTCCAAGATTTCCAAGTTGCTAAAACTGAGCGAGACAACTTTCACAATCTTGTTCTGGAGCAAGAAAATAAGATCAATTTTCTGAACAAGGGTTCCAGAGATTTAGAGGCAGCTCTAAGTCATTGGAGAAAGCCCTGTGATAAGTCCGGGTTGGGATTTTCAAATGATTTGAGCAAAAATCAACCCGAACAAATCAATGCTGGAAAGGGTAAGGGCAGAATGGTAAATGAGTCAGCACCAGCTGGTGCTCCCAGCATACCTCGTATGGCTGATCAGCAAAGGAATCATCAGCCCAGATATAGAGGTGAGTCATCACGACAACAACCTCGACTGGCAAATTCCTCTGCTGACAAGACGCCAGCACACCCTAAGAAGCTGACTAAGCCAAAATATTCCAAGGCAAGGAAGTCAGCACCAGCAGCCAGTGGAACCCGACAGCCAGCACCAGCTGTCCAGAGGTACCACACACAACCTTACAAGTATGCCAGTTGCCAGCATACTTACAAGGGGTCCCACTCTCAGCAGAATACTGAGAGAAGGACAATTCCCGATAGGAGGAATACCTATCGGAGGCCTGAGCCCAATCAAATGTTTTCATCAAGGTCTAGGAAGGCTAACCACCGTGGTCCACAGTTCCAAAGACCACCAAGGCAGCACAAGCGGTCGGAAAGAAATTTCCGATCTCCTCAGAAGAAGAATACTTCTAGAGGAACTGCACACACAGCCACACCTTCCAAAAACAATTCCATGCATTATTTTAAGAGGAAGGGAAAGGCTACAAGTAATGTCAGCAAGGGTAACACTGAGCTGAAGATTACTCAAATCTGGATTCCGAAAGGAATGTTCCAGAGATCTAACCCTGCAGGACCCGCTGATGATCGGGGACCTAAATGATTTCATTTTTCTTGCAGGAACAGGATCATGCGTATCAGCTTCAGAGGTCGAGCGAGTGGATCATTGACAGTGGTTGCTCCGCTCATATGACTGGTGAGGAGTTCTTGTTTTCGGAGCTCACCAAGGTCAGAGGACCTCCAGTTATTTTTGGTGATAACTCCAAGGGCAGAGTTATCAGCAAGGGATGCATAGAGAAGGATGATGTGCGTATTGTCAACGTGTCCCTTGTTACCAACCTGAAGCACAACCTCCTGAGCATCAGCCAGCTGTGCGACAATGGTTACACCATTGTGTTTGACAAATCCGGGTGCCAGATCAAGAATGAAGAATCTGGCGAGACCAAGCTGAAAGGTGTCCGCAAAGGAGGGTTGTATGTCGTTGACTGGCAAAGCGGGAAGACTGATACATGCTTTGTTGCCACCAGTTCCATGGAGACCAACTGGCTGTGGCACAAAAGGTTAAGTCATTTGAATTTCAAAACTATTAATTATCTAACCAAGCATGATCTTGTAGATGGTCTTCCCAAGGGCGGGTTCAAGAAGGAAGGGATTTGCAAGGCCTGCCAGCAAGGCAAACAGACCAAGAAATCCTTCAAGAGCCAGTCGCCAGTTCACCCTAGTACCAGTCAGGTACTCGAGCTGTTACATATGGACCTGTTTGGACCAGTAACGCCGCAAACCATTGGAGGAAGACGATATTCGCTGGTGGTAGTCGATGACTACTCGCGCTATACATGGGTGAAGCTTCTCAGAACAAAGGATGAGGTGAAGATGATTCTTCCAGAATTGATCATCCAAGCTCAGAAGCAGAGAGAAGCTGTTGTGAAGCGAATTCGTTCGGACAATGGGACTGAATTCTGCAATGGTCCGCTGATGGATTTCTGCGCGGAGGCCGGGATCAAGCATGAGAGATCTACTCCAAGGCAACCACAGCAGAATGGACTGGCAGAACGTAGGAACAGGACGCTGAAGGAAGCAGTCCGATCCATGCTGGCTGAGTCTGGTTTGGGTCAGAGTTTCTGGGGAGAGGCGTTGGTGACTGCTTGCTATACTCAGAATAGGAGCGGGATCAACGACAGACTTCAGAAAACTCCCTACGAAGTGTACTTCGGTCGTAAGCCTACTTTAGCTCATCTTCGTGCATTCGGTTCTCCATGTTATATCCATAATAATGGGAAGTCGAAGTTAAATGCTTTCTCTCCTAAGGCTGATGAGGGTGTGTTTGTCGGATATGGACACCCCTCTCACAAGGGCTATAGAGTATTTAACAAGACGACCCAGCTTGTGGAAATAACATGCAATGTTGTTTTTGATGAAGCTACTTTAGTGCGCAGGACCTTACGCCAACTGGCTGAAGATGTTCCTGAGGTCAATGATGTCAATGACCAGTTGGGCAGGAATTCTACCAATGCTCAACCAACTGGTTCGACTAGACCGATGAATGGATCTTCTTCACAACCAGTTACCTCAGGTGCCCATCAGCAACCTGAGAGGGTCGGTGATGCAAATGACCTTGCTGAGACCTTACACTCAATCTCCCTGAGTGGACCCAGTAACAATCTAGGGGGAATCCCTACTGGCCTTTTTGAAGAAGAAGGCAGTGATGGACCAGCTGGAGAGGATGTTCCAGCTGATGCTGACAACATTGGTGGAGATTCAGACAACCAGTCAGAAGATGATGCTGATGAAGTTGTTCCAACTGGTGAAGGTCCAGCACCAGCTGATGTTGCAGCTCCGACTGGTGGAAATGTGGAAGCACCAGTCGCCAGGACAGAAGAACCTGTTTCCCAGCCGGCACCAGCGGTCGCTGGTCCTCCCAAATGGCTGAGGGATCACCCATCTGATGCTATTCTCGGTGATCCGGAAGGTTCTGTCCAGACCAGGCACGGCAGAGCGCTTTTATCTTGCTTTATCTCTCAGATGGAACCTACGTCCATCAAAGATGCGCTCGAATCTGCCGATTGGATCAATGCCATGCATGAAGAGCTTGCGGAGTTCACTCGCAACAACGTTTGGGACTTGGTAGAGAGACCATCACACCAATCAGTGATCGGCACCAAGTGGGTTTTCAAGAACAAGCGAGATGAAGATGGCATTGTGGTCCGGAACAAGGCTCGTTTAGTCGCCAAGGGCTATAGACAGTGTGAAGGCATCGATTTTGATGAGACCTTTGCAACAGTTGCAAGAATGGAGGCGATACGGCTGTTTTTGGCCTATGCAGCGTATCACGGCTTCACGGTGTTCCAGATGGACGTGAAGAGCGCATTCTTGAATGGCGAGCTAAAGGAGGAGGTATATGTAGAGCAACCTCCTGGATTTGAAATTGGCACCAAAGTGTACAAGCTAAGGAAGGCCCTGTATGGATTGAAACAGGCGCCCAGGGCTTGGTATGATACACTATCTCAGTTCCTCACCAGCAATGGATTTCGGAAAGGGAAGATTGATCGGACTCTCTTTCTTCTCAACGATGGAGCTGACATGCTGATGGTGCAGATCTATGTCGATGACATCATCTTCGGATCCAAGAACATATCTCTCTGTGAGAAGTTTTCTCAACTGATGCAGACCTCATTCCAGATGAGTATGATGGGCAATTTAACATACTTCCTAGGACTCCAGGTCCAGCAGTCAGCTGATGGTATATTTATCAGCCAGCGGAAGTATACCAAGGATCTAATTCAGAAATATTGCCCAGAGAAGACTAAGTCTCTAAGGATCCCGATGAGTACCAGCTGCCAGATATTTCTTGATGAGCAAGGGGAATCAGTTGATCCTACTATATACCGAGGAATTATTGGATCACTCCTCTATCTCACTGCCAGCAGACCCGACATTTCTTATTCAGTCGGAGTGTGTGCCAGATTTCAAGCTAATCCTAAGAAGTCACACATGGAAGCTGCTAAACGGATTGTGAAATATCTGAAGGGGACAGAATCTCTTGGAATATGGTATCCCAGAAATGATGAGCTTACGCTTATCGGATATTCAGATTCAGATTTCGCTGGATGCCGTATTGACCGCAAGAGTACCAGTGGTACGTGTCAGTTTCTCGGACACAAGCTGATTAGCTGGTTCAGCAAGAAGCAGCACTCTGTAGCTACTTCTACCACTGAGGCTGAGTATGTTGCCGCTGCCAGTTGCTGTGCTCAAATTATTTGGCTCAAGCAACAACTGGCTGATTATGAAGTGGACACTGGCTGTGTTCCTATTTATTGCGACAACAACAGTGCTATGTGCATCACGAAGAATCCGGTTCATCACTCCAGAACCAAGCACATAGACATTCGACATCACTTCATTCGTGATCATGTCGAGAAGAAGGATGTCAGCGTGGACTACATTCGTACTGAAGATCAACTGGCTGACATCTTCACAAAGCCCCTGCCAGAAGCAAGATTCAAGGAGTTGTGCATCAAACTCGGTCTTATGGAGATTGATGCGAGCCTTAATGATGAGGAAGAATGAGTCCAAGCTCTCATTCTGTTCTTGATCTTCTGGTGAATGCTGATTACGACTGAGTCCAAGCTCTTAGTCGTTTCACATTCCTCGTATGTTGTTTCTCAACTAGTGATGTCTTTCAACCACAGACGATATCTACTGGCGGACTTTATCCCTAATTTGTCCAAGGAAATGAGTCCCAGCTCTCATTTCATCTTGCCAGTTTTTATCTTCCGCTAAAGCGAAATTGGGTCCCAGCTGCCACCTTCTAGCAGTGTTGAAGAAATGGATCCACTTCCATTTGCCAGCAGATAACTGGTGGTCATTCCCACGACTGGCGAAAATTGAGTCCAAGCTCTCAAATTTGGTTAAGGTCGCCAGTCTGATCATCAAGTGGTATCAGTTGTAACTGATGAGTTTGCCAGCAGGACGTGCTACCAGCAAGTGGTTGATTTCTCAAGTGTTCTCAGTTGCTAACTGATGATGTATATCTACAAGGTGGTATCAGCTGCTAACTGAAGAAATTATCATCAAGTGGGGAAATGGCTCTTCAATAAGTGGTGTCAGTTGCTAACTGATGAGTTTGCCAGCAGAATGTATTATAAGCATGTGGTATCAGTTGCCAACTGACGAAGAGGCCAACCAGTTAGGGGGAAGTATGCGACTGGCGTATGCTGGTGATGCCCAGCCAAGCCAGCTGTCGCAGAAATGGCGGGATTGTTCGAATCCGATAGCGTATGCGGATCTCCGAATTTAATGCGGCATTTAATGCCACATTTATTGTGCACAGTGGCTGCGCAGTCCGACTTTTGGTTTCCACCAATCGCTGAGCGCCACGTCAGCTACACGGCGCGCCCCACGTCAGCACGACCGCGCACGTCGCACAGGGAAACGGGCCTGCTGATGACCGTCGATTCCCGCTTGCTGAGCGTTGATCCTGGTCGTCTGATCTTGCATGGACTCGAGTATAAATACTCGAGACTCTTCATCGGAAAAACCTTTACGATCTTTCAAGTTTTTCCAGCCCTAATCTCTCCCAATCTCAAGCCTTCCTTAAGTTTTTCTTCAGAGATTATGGCTTCATCTTCACGCCCCCCAACTGATAATCCCCCGGAAGACAACCCACCTTCCACATCTTCATCGTCTGGTGAGCCCAGACTACCAGTTGCCGAGCAGCACATGCCGACGTACACCGGCATTGTGAAGGTTGAGGATATTGACTATACTTATCCGTTCGCTCGACTGGTTCAGCTGTACAAGCCGGCGACCAGGGCTCATCTCTCGAACGCGCAAATGAGGGCGGCGCAAGTTCAGAAAGAAAAGATTCTGAACGAGAAACTGGCCAGAAAGAACTATGGGGAGGAGCTGATCGAGATGATCGATCATGAAGGCCTCAGACAGTATCTGACGGCGGCGCCCCAGACTTTCCATCCGCACCTGGTGGCGGAGTTCTACGCACGGGCGGTGATCGCCGACGGCAGACGGTCCTTCACCACTTCGGTGTTTGGACACCTGATCACCGTCTCCCCCGAATACCTCGCCGAGATGTTCGGGCTAAGGAACGAAGGCGAGGATGTGGCTACCTACCTTCAGAACAACACCGTTGAGTTCCAGAAGCGCTGGATACAGTGGAAGAAGGCGGAGGTGACCACCTTCCGGACTGGAATGAGAAAGTCCGAGATGGACGAGTTTTGGCAGATGGTGTGCGACATAGTCGTACGAATGCTGCAGTGCGAAGTGGGGTCGTACGCAGAGCTGAGCATCCGGAAGTTCTCCGTGATGAGTGCCCTTGCTGATGGGATTCAAGGGAACTGGGCCGATTTCCTTTACGGCCGGCTCCTGGAAAACGTCGACAGAAACATCGACGTTCCGACTAAAGGGAGTTTTGCTCACGCCGTATCTTTCGGGCTGAGAATAAGCCGCCTACTGGAGATGGAGTTGGGTGATGGGGTGGACCAGGGTGAGCAATTGGTCAGTTCGGACTTCATCCCTCCGACCAAGGAGCAAGTCAAACTCCCCCGCCCAGACTACAAGAAGCCCAGGAGGCTGAAGGGGAAGACCTCAGTGAACTCTTCTGAGGGTGTTTCTGAGGATGATGAGGTGGATGAGGGCGAGCAACTGCCAGTTATGGCTCGCCCGCTGACTGAAGAAGAAAGGGTTACGCTCAAGCGCCAGCGAGAGACTGAGCATCTCTTCGCCCAGCTGGGAGATGCAGTGGAAGCAGCCACTGGCATCCATCCCCGGGACATCCGCATCGTCCCTACTGACGAGCCATCCCAGAAGAAGTCCAAGAAGACCTCCCGCAAGAAGCCTAAGACTTCTCAGCATCAGCAGCCACATCAGGCACTGGTTCTTGGTCCAGCTCCAAGGAACATATTGGGACAGACCCAGGAGGAGCAGCTGGAGATTATGACCCGGAAGAGGAAGAGGGTCCAAACCAGAGCTCAGCTGGTGATGGAGCAGGCTAAGAAGGAGAGAAGTGCCTCCATTGTCAGGAGGAAGCAAGCCAAGGCAAGGCTGAAGGCCTTGGCAGCCCAGCGAAAATTAGAGGCTGAGCTGGCAGCCCGCGATGAAGCCTATGCCAAGGTGCAGGCTGAGCATGAAGCCAGGCGCCAGGAGGAGCTGGCTGAACAGCTGAGGCTGGCAAATAAGGGCAAAGGGAAGGCTGATGAAAGTCCAAGTGCCAGCCCACCAGCTTCCCCACCACCAGGCGAACTTTTACCAGAAGATACTTATCAGCGCCTGCTGGTGATGGGAGTCGACGAGGACATCATGTCCATAGTCGAGCACTACCAGCCGGATGAGGAAGAGGCTGGGAGCCCGCTGGCTGCGCAAGGGGATGCCAGCGGTGCTGATGCGAAAGATGAGGATCCGCTGGCTGCGCAAGGGGATGCCAGCGGAAGCGGAGTTGCCGAAGAAGGCCCGCTGGCAGTGCAAGGGGTTGCCAGCGGAAGAGTTGATGAGCGGGCGACCACCCCGGAAAAACTGGCGGAGGAGAAGGCGAGCTTCTCGGATGTCAGTTCTGAATCCGAGGAGGCAGAGGAGGATGCAGAGGAGATGGCTGAAGAGCCAGAGCAGGAGCCAGCTGAGGAGGTGGTTTCTCACTCCATGGTGCAGAGGATGAGGCCAAGGGACTTGTTCCCAGATTTTGAAGATAAGGCCCAAGTTTCTGCCAGTCGCCCCCGATCTACAGATGCTTCGACATCAACTTCTGGGCGTCCAGCAGCATCCTCAACACCACCAGCTAAGCGTGCGCGCTCAGCCAGGCGACAGTACATGCTCTGCATCCACGAGCATCAACTGATTGATGAGGACGACTTCCAGTCGCTCATCACAGGGGTACATCGGTGGGAGCACCGCGGGAGAATTGCATTTGAAAATTCAAGAGTGCCAGAGCCATCTGCATTCAACCTAATCCCGACCAGCGGTCTCCCCCACCAGTCTTTTTACGCCTCCAGAATCACTGACTGGTGTCTGCCCCTGCAGCCAGTTGAATATTTCAACTCCACTCTCTACGAGTATGCTGAAAACATCACAGCTGAGGTCGAGAATGCCGTCAATGACGAGATGATGGCCAGCTATCGTAGACTCTGGAGAGTGGACCCGGAGCTGTTTCAAGAGTTCCGGAGATGGAAGATCTTTGACAGATGCCAGCGCCTGCTGACGGTGGAGAAGCGGGCAGTGCTTTATGCCAGGCTGGGTCTAGGATACTGGAGAGCAGAGGAGGAGTGGGCCAATGCCTTCATGGGCACGGATCCTGATTGCCCCCAGCAGCTGTCTTCAAGGAGGATCGAGCGTCGCTTGTTGAAGATTGCTCAGTTTAGGCAGCTGACTGGAAGCTCCGGCCTCCCACCACCGAAGGAGCACAAGTTACCCTTCCTCCAGTTCCGACAAACCAGCCGGGGGTATCAGCTGACGTACGCGCTCAGTCGCCTCAAAGTGCTGGTTACCCTCCCGAGGATCCCTCCCTACCATGCTATTCTATTCGACATGGCTGCCTGCGCTCTGATGGTAGACCATATTGTGGAGGAGGATCCCTCGCGTGGCCTGTGGCTGATCCCTGCCATCGCTGCTGTTCCAATTGTTGTGGAGCTGGAGCACATCGACTGGCAGGTGGTGGAAGAAGTTTCTGAACAAGTCCCGCCAGCATCAGCTGCGATGCTGGTGGAGGAGTCAGCCGCAGAAGAGGAGTCAGCAGCAGCAGCAGCATCAGCAGTCCCAGCAGATGCACCAGCAGCCGCTGCAGTCCCAGCAGAAGCATCAGCCGCTGCAGAGCAAGTTGTGGATGGGGCATCTGGCGCTGATATAGTGATGGCTGAAGCCTCATCTGTTGAGCCCCCCACTTCGATGGCCCTGTCAGCAGAGCCTCTTTCCGAGGTTCATCCGCCTGCGCAACTGGTTGCTCTCATTGATGCCAGGATGGACCAGCGCTTTTCTTCCTACCGAGCAGAGATGGCGCAACAAATGGAGGCTTTCACCTCTGGGGTGAACTCGTTTTTGGCGCGGATCCAAGAGGGGGAAAGGACGCGAGCAGTCGCTGATGAGGAGAGGGCTCGGCTTGCTGCGGAAGAACGCCGGATTGCTGCTGAGGAGCGTTTGAAGAGGGAACAAGATATGGCGGCTCTTACAGAGATCTTGAGGAATTTAGCTAATCGCAATCAATCACCTGGATCCTCATCTCGGCCATAGGTCTTGTACTCTTCATTTTTTTTGTGTAAGTAATTTTTGTATCAGTCAGACTAGTCAGTTTTTAATCCTGTACTTGTAATTGTAACATCATTAATGGATTGATTACTGACGGGTTGACGACAATTTCTCATTGTCCAACTAATGTCAACTTTTTACTTACCAGCTGAACTTACACATTCAGTGTAATCAGCACCAGCACTCATTTTGATATTTGCTAATTCTAACCTGGCTCAGATTCTCACTTCATAACTTAATCGAGCAATATCTCTCCCAGTTTGAGGGGGAAGATTTTTAGGTTAGAGCTGATATGAGGAAGTAGTTTCATGGGTTTAGATCTGATAGATTTATTTGTAAAAAAACCCAGAAATGCTTTGTAATTTTCCTCATCAGCTGAGTGCTCGCTGGTTAGGCTTTGATCGCACCAAAAAGGGGGAAATTGTTGGGAAATTTGGCTAAGTTTCCCTTCCCCAGTAGCTACTTGTTCAGATTCTAGTTTGGTGTTTTGGTGGATCAAATCCTAAGTCCTACCAGCGTCAGTTTGTCTCTAGAATAGCTCTAGTCTCAAATGTAAAGTCCTGTATAGGTATTTTGAGTTGTAAGTCGCAGCTGATCAAGACTCATGCTGGCTACTGTTCACCAGCATGAGATGTGCTTACCAGTTGAGAGAAGTCTCACCAGCAAGCGGCTGACGAAGACTCATGCTGACACTGTTCATCAGCATAGAGTTGAGCTATCGACTGGCTACTGTTCACCAGTGGGAAGATTTCATCAGCAGGAGGCTGACAGATCTACCAGCAGAATATGTGTTCTGGCTGACACTATTCACCAGCGGTGAAGCCACCAGTCACGGGAGATTCCAAGAGATAACATCAGACGAATTGGTAGACCTTGATTGTGCTAAGGAAAGTCACCAGCAGAGACTGCCAGCACAAAGATCACCAGTATGATCTACCAGTCGGAGGTTATCAGCAGAATTGAAGATTCGCTCTCCCGAAGACTTAGAGACAAAAAGAAGATTCGTCTGAGGAAGTAACTGACAGTGTATGACTTTAGGAGGATGCCTTAAAGTCTATCAGTTCAAGACACCAGTTCCGATTCCTCGTACTGACGAATAGAGTCGTTCTGACACAAAGAGATCTGTGTCAGATAAAGCGATCAAAGGTATGGCGCTTTCCGGAAATTCCTACCTGCCGCCTGCAGAAGGACATGCGAGGACAGAGACTTTTCCGGATGTGTCCAAACGGCTAGTATTTGAATCTGAATCTCACGTCTATAAATACGTGAGATCCAACAGCATTCAATACTCTTGACACTCTTAGCTACTCTTGCCCACTCTTCTCCGAACGCTCAACTACCGAAAGTCATAAACTTTATTGCAAGCAAGCAAATCGTTCGAGGCTTTTCTTAAAGCTTATCCGTGTGTTGATTTATTCAAACACGAGACTCCAAGCTTCTAGCTTGTGAGTTATTGATCTCATTTGGTGTTCTTTCTCATTCCGAGGAAGAACATAGCAGCTCTTGAGCCAGCCAGCTCCTGAGTTATTACGGGCAGTTTTGCCGCCAGCAAGAGTCAAGTTCTTGGGAGAACTAAACACCCACGTCGTCAGTGGTACCGGTGGAGGTTGAAGTGACGTGCTCGCACTCCATCCAGCTGACAAGAGTTGAAGAAGGACAAGGACCGGGAGCGGTTGATCCAGTGGACTGGTAGACGAGGCATCTACCAGCTGGAAATAGATCGTAGGATATCTTGTACCGGATTACTCTCTTTAGTGAATTTCCAGTGCTTCGACTGGAGAGTGGACGTAGATCAGTTGATCGAACCACTATAAAATATCCTTGTTATTTACTGCTTTCAGCATTTACTTACTGATTTAAAACCCAGCACCCAAGTGCTGGAGTATAACTGAAACCAGTTTATAACTGTGCAAACTCGACTCTAAAAGTTTCTAAGTCCTGAGTCATCAGCTGACCAGCCAGTTGCCAGTCAGCTGAATACTCAGTTGCCAGTTGACTTACCAGCTGACAAGGTCCCAGTCAGCTGTGTAACCAGCAGAGTGCAAGAAACGAACTTACGTTATTTCCGCTGCCAAAGTATACCCTGATATCCGGGACCAACAACATGCCTCTGTTTCGATCGACACACTTTCTGTCGATCGAAACAGAGCCTTCGGTCAAAATTCCATATCGCTCCAAAAACCTGCATTTTTGGAGCATAACACACAATTCAGGTACAAAAGTAATGCGATGCTCAGAATTTAAAGTAAACACACTATAATCTATCAAAACAACCTAAAAATCCATAGATAAGTGAACGAAATAGCGCACTTATCAACTCCCCCAAACTTGAACTATTGATCGTCCTCGATCAAAACACCAAAAGAAACGTAAATTCATGCAAACAGAGATGTAATGAGGCTTTTCTAGAAGGTAGGTCATTTTAGGCTGAGTGACTAGCACACTTATAATTTCTACAACTTCCCAACTGTCAACCCACATCACTTCACTTTCTCAACTTCTCTTTTCTATACTTGTATACTTTTTTTTTTCTAAGAGTTCATCTTGCAAACAAGTTTACCAACAAAATTTTTAAACACTTTTCTTCGTCTTTTCTCTCCTTTTTTTTTCAAGTTAGCTCAAATCCATGAGCAATCATATTTTCAACAACTCACAGCTCGATATCAGACTATCCCCCTTTTTTTTTCAATTCAATCCACAACTGGCTCACTAGAACATTACTTAAATCAAGGAAAAACTTTTCAGGCTCAAAGTGGCTACAAGTGGTCATGTGTAGGGTTAGTGTTTGGGATAAGGCTAAGAAAAGAGATGCCTAAAATCATTTTCACCAAGTCTTACATCAATACAATCTCGAGAGAGAAATAAGCCCAATTCTAGAATCCAACTGCAAACTCGATCACACATGATGGAAAAATTCAGGCACAATTCTCACTTGGTTCATTTGTTCTTCCCTAACAGTATCCAATCCGAATCAGATAAATCAAGCAAAATAAAAAATCAGAGAGCAACTTATCATGCGGTATTCTCCTATCATTGGCTACTCATCATGCAATCCTAATTGTCTCAATCTCAGTGTAGACCAATCATCAATCAAATAAGCTCATAACTGGGAAAGGAATAGTACATAATCTCAAGTTGCACATAGTGGATTCTGAACCAAAGAACAATCACAATAAAAGTTAACAATTACATCAGGAAAGATTAAACTGAAACAACTACAACTGAAGGGAAACAAAGTACAGGGAAAAATAACTGAAGTACTGGGAAAAAAACTGAAATACACGGAAATAAAATGCAGTACATCAAATCAGAAATAAGCAAGTAAATAATAATGGATTCCATTCCCACAAGTCATCCTCCCCCCAAACTTATTCAACACGAAGGGAAGAATAAGTTTGAAAGTCAGCTTGTAGGAAAGGAATCTAGACCTCACTCCTGCGATGGATGCTGATCTCTCTCTGTCCTCCTGTTCCTGCGGCCATAGCGCAAGGCCGGCTCAAAATCTACGAAGTGGTCCTCCATCCGGCGGGTCAGATCTGCCATGGCAGTATTGTAAGACTCCTGCTGCCGCCTGATGTCAGCAAGCAATGTATCCTGCACCAACTGATGATCTCGAACCTCTCTGAGCTCGGTACGGAAACTGGCAAAATCTGCCCTCTGCTCCTGCATGAACTGGAGAAAAGGACTCCAATCGGGGACTGTGGTAGAAGAGCTGGCGCCGGCGTATGATGTAGAAGCTCTATCCCCGCCCCCTGTAGTGAAAGGTGGAACAGACTGAAATGGGGGGGCATCAGATCGGGGCGACACGTCTCTCTGCTGCGCAGCCCATCGCTGCTCCTCGGCGAGTCTCTCGGCCTCCTCCTCGCGAGTGCGAACCCGCTAATCCGGCGGTGTACCGGGACGGTGTGATAAACGGGAGGTAGGTGGATCACCTCAGGCGTCGCGGGTCCGATCCATGTGAGCCGGCGTGGCCATAAACCAGTTATCGCGGTACGCAGAGTCCGTGACATGGGTAAGCTCTGGAGCAGGCAGAAGAAACCGGTCGCCATTCGAGAATCGGAGAAAGAGCTCACCACAGTAGATTATCAGGAAGCGGAACTGCTCCAGCTGGTCCATCCGCAAGGTCCGATCACCCCCCAGTGGGGTTAAATCATCAACAGGGATCCCAAGATGCCGGGCAATGGGAGTCACGAACCCTCCACACCAGAAATCGCCCGGAGTGGCACCGGTCTGCCTCTTCCAGTTCTCCATGAGGAAGGCAGCCAAACTGAGGTGGACACCATTCAACATAGCCCAGATGCAGAAAATCTCACTCCCCCGGGCCTTCCCGTGCTCATTT
The DNA here is from genome assembly GCA_026898455.1 of Plectranthus barbatus. Classification (NCBI taxonomy): domain Eukaryota; kingdom Viridiplantae; phylum Streptophyta; class Magnoliopsida; order Lamiales; family Lamiaceae; genus Plectranthus; species Plectranthus barbatus. The sequence goes on from JAPKLW010004844.1 coordinate 15,086, forward strand.
CTGCCCAAAACTGAAATCCCAAATATCTTCTGAACATATCGGAGCACCGGGTTGTCAATAGCAGTGGCCTTCATGTTGGCCTTGCTGAAGTGGGCTGGGTCGGCCGTAGCAGAGATGGAAGGCCAAAATTCCCCAATCTGGAATTCGGGCGGCTCGTGGTAAAGGCCCCCTGGTTCACACCCAAATATCCTGTCCAACTTTGTTCTACTGAGCCGGTGTGGCTGCCCTCGAAGCTGAAACTGGATGCCGTTGGGCTCGATGGGGCCCTGGCTGCGAGGCGGCTCTATGATGTGCACTGTGGCGAAGAACTCTAGAACCAGTGGCGGAATAGTGGGCCACTTCTTGGTGATGAAGTGCCCCCAGCCGCATCGGGCGAACAGTCTCTGAACATCATCCCCTAGGCCCATCTGTCTCAAATCATCGGCATCAGGGTACCGTGTTGGCTTCAGGGTGAAGCGCTGCATGTACTGGAAGCGCCGCTGGTGATTGGCAAATGCAAACTCTGGCTCCCAACCAGGCTGCTCCTCGGGGACCAAGTTTTGGTCATTCTCCTCTTCGGCCTCAGACGCCGTATCCTCATGCATCTCCTCATCGGTACCCAGGTTATAATCCTCGTCAGATGATGCCATCTGTAGCTCTCTACAATAACAACAAACCACAATCAGTACAAGGAAGAACTAAGAAAATAACCAACTCCCCCAAACTTGCCTAGTGCAAGTAAATCCACCAATATCAAGCACAATCAAGCATGCCCATTATCAAGTAACCACCCAATCATGCAATTTCATACCAAACTCAAGTGCACAACAACAAACAATAGTCACAGAAGCCATAAGGTACACATGGGGGAGGCAGAAACCAAGCAACAGTAAAGGGGGTATGTATGAATCAAAATCCCAAAATTGAACCACAATGAGGCATGCCCATTCCAAATTGACCACCCAATCATGCAATTAGCACCAAAACCAAGTGGAAAACAAACATCATGAAGCAATTTAAACAATATTCACAAATTGGTAAGGTGTAATGTGTGCAACAGTAAAGGGGGTTCAATTGGGGGTGCTCAATTCCTCAAGTATAGCAACAATTAAGCAATATGGAACACACATCGACTCTCCTACAACCTAGAACGAACCAAAGTAACCCGATATATGCAATAAATCGAAGTAATTTCAACAATTCAACCTAAGCACAAAAAGGGCAAAACTAGGGTTCATAGCAAAATAAGCACAAAATCAAGTAAAGTACAAGTAAATAATGGAAAGGAGAGATGGGAAAGAGGTTTACCTTGATCGGATAGGAGTGGAATGCAAAAATTTCGAACGGGGAAGGGGTGGGGAAGGCTGGGCGTGCGTGTGTGTCGAGAGAGGGGGAGAAAAGAATGAGGGGGGGGGGGTCTGTTCGTGTTTCTTTTAAAAGCAGACTTCGCGCGTCTGTTTCGATCGACAGGCGTGCTGTCGATCTACAGACGCGCAATTTTTCAGATTTTCTATTTTTTATATATACTTAAATAAATAAATGCAGAATTTAAAATTTAAATTAACAGACTTGTGTCGATCGACAGGATTCCTGTCGATCACAATTATTGACTCGACAAAAATTTAAAGACACGACCTTGTTGATCGACACGGTTCTTGTCGATCGACAGATTTACCTGACAATTTTTTTTATTATTTTTTTTTTTTTGAAATCAACCACTCTGTCGATCGACAGGATTCCTGTCGATCGAAACAGAGGCTTAAACTTTTTGAAAACTGAAATTAAAAGCTGGAAATTTTTCTAAGGCATGAAATAAATCCTAAAACACCTAAGACTCGAAAATAGACTCCTAAACTGAAATAAAGCAATAATATGCTGGGTTACCTCCCAACAAGTGCTTCATTTAACGTCGTTAGCTCGACGATACCTCGGATCAAGGTCGGTCCAGATAATGCACTTCCACAGCTCCAATCTGCAGCGGGCTGTAGTAGCGCTTGACTCGGTTTCCATTGACTCGGAAGATTGTGCCATTCTGACCAGCTAACTCCACCACTCCATTGCTGGTAATGTTGACCACAGTATATGGTCCATTCCACTTGGACTGCAGCTTTCCTGGCATGAAGCGGAGGCGAGAATTGAAGACTAGAACCAGATCTCCTTTGTAGAATTGTCGCCTCTTCAGGCCTTGATCATGGAATCTCTTGGCTCGGAGCTTGTAATTCATGGAGTTCTCATAGGCTTTCTCACGGAATTCATCCATCTCATTCAAGTAGGCAGCTCGGCTCTCAACAGCAGCCTTCCAATTCAGATTCAGCTCATTCACAGCTCTCCATGCCTTGTGCTCAAGCTCCACAGGAAGATGACAGGACTTACCAAAGACCAACTGGAATGGGGACATCCCAATCGGCGTCTTGAAAGTAGTACGGTAAGCCCAGAGTGCATCATCGAGATTGAATGCCCAATCTTTCTTCATCTTGACAGTCTTCTCGAGGATCCCCTTAATCTCCCTATTGGACAACTCGGCGAGGCCATTCCCTTGAGGATGGTATGGAGTAGTAACCCGGTGCTTAACACCATAGCGAGCAAGAAGAGCAAAAATAGTACGATTACAGAAATGAGAACTACCATCACTCACCAAGGCTCTAGGAGTGCCGTATCGAGTCACCACATTCTTTTGGAGGAAATTCACCACAACTTTGGAGTCATTGGTGGTCGTCGGAATGGCCTCCACCCACCTAGAAACATAGTCAACAGCCAAAAGAATGTAAGTGTACCCTCCTGAAGGTGGGAAAGGTCCCATGAAGTCGATCCCCCACACATCGAAGATCTCGACCTCAATCACTGGGGTCTGGGGCATCTCTTCCTTCTTTGAAATATTGCCCATCCTCTGATACCTGTCACAGTTAAAAACAAAAGACTTGCAATCGCCATGAATGGTCGGCCAGTAGAACCCACTAGAGAGGACCTTGAAGGCGGTCCTGTTGGTAGCAAAGTGACCACCGCTGGGAGAAGAGTGATAAGCCTCGATGATCTTGAAAAATTCAGGCTGAGGCACGCACCGGTGGATAATGGTATCGGCACATCGGCGCCATAGGTACGGGTCTTCCCAATAGTAGAACCGGACCTCCTTCATAAATCTCTTCATTTCTTGCAGGGTAGACTCCGAAGGGGGAACTCCACTCACCAGATAATTGGCATAGTCAGCATACCAGGGAGTCTTGTTGCAGTAGTACTCCTTGAGATCCCTATCCTTGCATGCAAAGACCTGTTCATCAGGGAAAGTCTCTTGGATCCTCATCTTCTGGTCATCCCCCTTGACTGGATACTCCAACCTGGAGAGATGGTCGGCAATCACATTCTCACAGCCCTTTCGGTCCTTGATCTCCACATCGAACTCCTGAAGCAACAGGATCCATCTGATCAATCTTGGCTTGGCATCCTGCTTAGCAAACAAAAATTTAATAGCAGCGTGGTCAGTATAAACAACAGTTTTCGACCCTATCAAGTAGGGCCGAAATTTATCAAATGCATAAACTACAACAAGCATCTCCTTCTCCGTGGTGGTGTAATTGCATTGGGCAGGGTTCATGGTCTTGCTGGCATAATGGATGACGTGGAAAAGCTTCCCCTTCAGCTGCCCTAGAACCGCTCCAACCGCAAAGTCACTAGCATCACACATGAGCACGAAGGGCTCATCCCAATATGGAGAAGTGAGGACTGGAGCAGTCACCAATGCCTTCTTCAACTGCTCGAAGGCCTTCAAACAATCTGCATCAAAAACAAAAGACACGTCTTTCTCAAGCATATTACAAAGGGGTCTAGAGATTTTAGAGAAATCCTGTATAAATCTGCGGTAGAACCCGGCATGGCCTAGGAAACTCCGAACTCCCTTTGCATTCAGTGGTGGCGGCATCTTCTCAATTGCGGTGATCTTGGCCCTGTCTACTTCCAAACCTTCAGAGGACACCCAGTGCCCTAGTACAATTCCTTCTCTCACCATGAAATGGCACTTCTCCCAATTTAGGCATAGGTTTGTCTCAACACACCTCTCCATCACTGTAGCTAGATTCTGCAAGCAAACATCAAAAGAGCTACCAAAGACAGAAAAGTCATCCATGAAAACTTCCATAATGTGCTCAATAAGATCATGAAAAATGGACATCATACACCGCTGAAAAGTAGCAGGTGCATTGCACAAACCAAAAGGCATTCTCCGATAAGCAAAGACTCCATATGGGCACGTGAAAGCTGTCTTATGCTGATCTTCCGGGGCCACTGCAATTTGGTTATAACCAGAATAGCCACCAAGGAAACAGTAATACGGATAACCTGACAGTCTGTCAAACATCTGATCGATGAAGGGCAGAGGGAAGTGATCCTTGCATGTGGCGGCATTCAGAGCTCGGTAGTCGATGCAAAACTGCCATCCTGTGACTGGTCTCGTCGCCACCTCTTCGCCATCCTCATTCTTCACAATCTGCATTCCCCCCTTCTTGGCTACAACCTGTGTCAGACTCACCCATTGGCTGTCGGAGATGGGATAGATCATCCCATTGTCTAGAAGCTTCAGTACTTCCTTCTTCACGACTTCTTGCATTGTAGGGTTGAGTCTCCTTTGAGCTTGTCTCTTTGGCTTAGCCTCTTCTTCCAAGTTGATCCTGTGTTGGCATATTGTTGGACTGATTCCTTTGATATCTGCCAGTGTCCATCCAATAGTTGACTTGTGGTCCCTCAAAACTCGTAACTCTGTAGAAGTAAGAAAAGATGAAACAATTACAGGATAAGTATTGTCAGGACCTAAATAAGCATATTGTAAATGAGAAGGAAGAGTTTTCAGCTCCAAAACAGGTGGTTCGGGCCATTTTTCAGCTTCGGGTACGGCTGTGTCGGTCGACACAACCTCTCTGTCGATCGAAACAGAGGCTACTTCTTTCTTCTTCTTTCTCATGGACTGTTTGTCGATTGGGTGATTTTTGGCAGCTGTGTCGATCGACACCCTCCCTGTCGATCGATAGGGAAGTAATTTTCTATCTTTCGACACAGTTCCTCTGTCGATCGAAATAGAGGCATCAGCTCGAGTTTTTTCTGCTTCCTTCACAAACTGGATTGGCAGAGGCTCCCTTTGGTTCTCCTTTGCCATAGGTAACTCTTCCTTCACATCTAGCTCCACAATAAAATCCAGAAGCTCGTCACAAGATTCATCAAGCTCTGAAAAAGAAAATAAAGAGTGGTGAAGACATTGCTCTAGATAATCAGTTTCAGAATGAATAGAAAGTAAAGGAGAAGAAATCACCGGATCAAAACTGTCTATCACATAACATTCTTCTTTGTAGCTCCCATCATCGTGTTTTTGCATGGACTTGAAAATATCGAAGGTCACAGACTCATTGTCGACTCAGAATGTCAGTTTCCCTTCTCGAATATCGATCAGGGCTCCTCCGGTCCTCAAAAACGATCTCCCCAGAATCAGCGGGATATTGTGATCCTCCTTCATGTCCAAAACAACAAAGTTAGCCGGGAGTATGAAATCTTTGACCCTCACTAAGACATCCTCCACAATTACTCTTGGATAAGAGATCGATCTATCAGCCATTTGAAGGGTGATGGTAGTCGGCTTGATATTTCCAATCTCCAGTCTCTTGAAAATGGACAACGGCATCAGATTGATGCTTGCTCCAGAATGGCAAAGCACCATGCCGAATGTCTCTCCACCTATAACACAAGAAATAGTGAATGAACCAGGATCCTCTCTTTTCAGAGGCAGCTTCTTCTGAATAATAGCACTGCATTCCTCAAACAGGTTCACCGTCTCGTGCTGTAGCATAGGTCTCTTCTGAGCGACCATATCCTTTAGGAATTTGATGTACCCCAGCATCTCCTGCAGAGCTTCCACGAGAGGAATATTGATGTGCACCTTCTTCATGTTCTCTAAAAACCGTGCATACCTCACATTCACCTTCTTCTTGGCAAATCGCTGTGGATACGGCATCGGGGGCAACTTTTCTCCTTGACCTGGCAGCTGTGTCGATCGACAGGGGTTCTTTTGATAGACAGGACCTCCTAAATCGATTTCTGGTTCTGGACCTCTATTTCGATCGATATGATTTCTGTCAATCGAAACAGAGGCTTCTGCCTCGGGTTCCTGCTCCTTTTCACTCCCTTCTTCGGCCTCAGATTCGGCCCCTTTCTGTTTGGGTCCTTTGTAAGACTTGCCACCCCTCAAAGTAATGGCATTGACCTGATTTCTCTGATTCTTCGGGTTTGCCTGAGTGTTGCTCGGTAATTGCCCTTGTTTATGTTGTGAGCCAAGGGATGCGGCAATCTGGCTGACCTGCGTCTCTATGATCTGAGCATGTTTCTCCACTCTATCAACTTTGGAGTTGATTCCTTCCACTTCTTTCTCCAAATTCCCAACTCTCTTATCGGACCCTTGCATGAACTTGGCTAGGATTTCCTTAAGGCTCAGCTTCTTCTTTGGCTCAACAATTTCTCCATTCTCCACATTGAATCCAGCAGGAGGTTGCTCGGCAGCATCAGTATTTGAATATGAGAAACCTGGGTGGTTCCTTGTCCTGTTGGAATTGTAGCCTTGGTTGTAGTTCTGATTGTAGCCCTGATTGTAGCCTTGATTTGTGAATACCCACCTCTGTTATTATTCTGATAGCCACCTCTTTGGACAAAATTGACATCAGCGGTATCAGTCTCACAAGAAGAGGACGGAACTGGATCGACAGCAGCAACGGTTCGTCCAGATTCCATCTTGGCAAAGTCCTCTCTCAGCTTCTTGATCTCTCCCATCAGGTCTACCTCGGGTTTTGCTACCTTCTCCACAGCTTTGACTGGTTCTTTGCGGTTGCTAGACCATCTCTGACTGTTGGTTGCCATCTTCTGAAAGAAGGCCATGGCTTTCTTGGGCCCCTTTGTCATCACAGAGTCTCCCAATGTGGAATCCACCAGTTCGACAGTCTTTTCATTCAGTCCTTCATAGAAAGTTTCAGCCTGATCTGCCAAATTTAGATTGTGACGAGGACACAACCTCAGCAACTCCTTGTACCTCTCCCAAGCCTCATAGAAATTCTCATCATGTCTCTGAGAAAACCTACTGATATCCTTCTTCCTTTGCCTGATGACACTTGGGGGAAAGAAATTCATCAAGAATGCGTTCCTCAGTTCCTTCCAAGTGCTGATGTTGGTTTTATCCAGAGCAGAGAACCATGACTGGGCCTTGTCTCGCAGAGAAAAGGCAAAGAGCCTCATTCGCATGGCACTTTTGCTGACTCCATTGATCTTCACGGTGTTGCAGAGCATGATAAATTTGTCAAGATGAGCATAGGGGTCCTCAGTAGCTTGGCCCCCATATTGACTCTGCTAAACCATCTGCACCAACCCAGTCTTCAGCTCAAAGTTATTGGCATTGATGCCAATGCTGAAATCAGTCTCCTGGAACATTGGTCTGTATCTCTTCTGGATAGCATCTTCATCCTCGTCAGCATCAATCCCTAGATCATCATCCTCATCTTCATCATCTGAGGACTCATCAGGTGGATTGTTGTTTCGATTATTCCTGTTATTGGCTCTTTCCTGCTCCAGCATAACCATACGCTCCCGCATGGCGTGCATCTCTCTCAAGAGCTCAGCTGTTTGCTCGGGAGTAAAATTGGGAATGTTCTCTTGATTTTCATCAGCCATCTTGACAGTTTCACTGCTGGAAGCGGCTTCCTCTCGGTGTCTCCTGCTGTTGTTTCTTCTGCACGTAGCCTCAATCTCAGGGTCGATAGGAATCGGTACCTTACCACTCCTCCTCGTGTGCATTAACTACCTGAAAATAAATCAGGGGAAGAGTGAGTACACACAGAACAACAATTAAACTGAAATAAATTGACTAACACACGAATTGAACGATAAAACAGAAAAATCTAAAAAACAGCTTCTCTGTCGGTCAACAGAAATCGTGTCGATCGACAGGAAACCTGTCGATCGAAAATTTTCAAGTCGGTCGAAACAGAGAGTAGAATTTAAAGGAAAAACTGGCAAAAATTTTAAAGGAAAAAAATAAGAAAATTTTGCAAAATTGAAAGGGAAATTAAAATTAAAATTACAACTTAAATCAACAACCCTAAACAGATTCAATAACAAGATAATTCTTAACAATCCCCGGCAATGGCGCCAAAATTTGATCACTAATTTTTATAATGATTTTTTATAGAATAGTGACAAGTTAAAATTATTGATCCCACAGAGATTGTAAAAGCGAACACCTCATATACTAAACCATTTGTTTTCGGTTTGTTGTCTAAGTAAATATAAACTTGAAAGGGTTTTTGAGATTTAAAACTAATTTTTGCAAGAAAATTAAATTAAAGCAGGGAATTAAACTCGGGTTTTAAAACACTAGAGAAAAGATCAGATTCCAGGGCAAGTTCATGTCAAGGATGGCATGCAAGGAAATTTCATCGATCAATTTGAAATAGAGATTTGATGAAACATCAGGAAAAATATTACAAATTCCAGGGTTGGCAATTCATAAAGTAGATCATCAATTTCCTATATCCTTTCGGTCTCTAGGAAAATTAACAACTCCTTAAAAACATCAGATGGATTAAATTCCTCTTTTCAGACATAATTAAAATCCATATTATCAATTCTTAAATCCATTAATCAATTTTCACTTTTCAGTCTCAAATTAATTAATTATGAAAACCTAATCAAATGGCTAATTTAATCAGATTAAGAAAAAGCACAAGAATTGATAAACCAATTAAAAGTATTGATCAATTTAATCACCTAAACATGCATCCAAGACAATCACATAAACCCTAGAATCTGAATAAGGGTTTAACTACACATATTCATGTTAAACAGAAATATGGAAAGATAAAACCTGTAACACAACTTCATAGAGAAAACAAGCCTTGTAATTGCATCCAATCTTCAAAGGTTCGAGTACAATCCTCACCACAATTCGAAGCAATTAAAGAGCAAGAAAAACTCTAAGGTTAAAGTCTCAAAAGTGGCATAATTCTGAAAATTCCCCTAAACAAAACAATATATACTAGGTTTAATTATCCCAACATGGAAA
>JAPKLW010004845.1:0-24142 GCA_026898455.1 Plectranthus barbatus
AAACAAGTAGCTACTGGGGAGAGGAAACTTAGCCAAATTTCCCAACAATTTCCCCCTTTTTGGTGCGATCAAAGCCTAACCAGCGAGCACTCAGCTGATGAGGAAAGTTACAAAGTATTTCAGGGTTTTACAAAATAAACCTATCAGATCTAAACCCATGAAACCACTTCCTCACATCAGCTCTAACTAAAATCTTCCCCCTCAAACAAAAAGGGATATTGCTCGTTTAAAATATGAGAATTGAGATCAGAGCAAAAAGATTTAAAGTGTGTGATACGAGTGCTGGTGCTGATTACACTGGAAGTGTAAATTCAGCTGGTAAGTAAGTACTTAGACAATTTGTTGGACAATGAGGAATTGTCATCAACTTGTCAGTAATCAATCCATTAATATGTTTGCAGTTACAAGTACAGGATAGAAAACTGACTAGTCTAGAGATACAGATACTTACAACAAAATGAAGAAGCTAGACTATGGTTGAGAAGATGATCCTGGTGATTGAGTTCTGCTGGTTAAGGACCTCAGGATCTCAGTGAGCACTGCCATATCTTGTCTGCTCTTCTCCCTTTCCTCAGCAGCTATCCTCCTCTCCTCTTCAGCAAGACGGGCTCTCTCAGCCTCAGCACGTGCTCGCGCACTTTCCCCCTCTTGGATCCGCGCCAAAAAGGAGGACACTCCAGCGGTGAATGACTCCATTTGTTGAGTCATCTCGGTTTGGAAGCTGGCGAAGCGCTGGTCCATCCTGGCATCAATGATTGCAAGCAGCTGCGCAGGGGGATGGATCTCGGAGATTGGCTGTGCTGACACTTCAATGGAAGAAGAAGGGACATCAGTTGCGGAAGGAGCCGCTGCTGGTTCAGATGCAGTTGATATCTCCATCGGGGCTGGCTCCTCCGCTGGCACTGCAGCTGTTGCTGGTTCCTCTACTTGTATGTCGACAGCTGGCTCCTCAGCTGATTCCACCACTTGCACTGCTGCTGGAGCTGGCTGGACTTCGTCAAAAACGGGTGGGGCTGTGAAATCCACCACTTGCCAGTCCATATGATCAGGGACGAGATCGCCCGAGACAATAGGAACAGGAGGGACGGCAAGGGTCAGCCACAAACCACTAGAAGGATCCTCCTCCACAATATGGTCTACCAGCAAGGCGCAGGCAGCCATGTCGAACAGGATAGCATGGTAGGGAGGGATCCTCGGGAGGGTAACCAGCACGTTGAGGCGACGGAGCGCGTACGTCAGCTGGTACCCCCGACTGGTGACTCGGAACTGGAGGAAAGGTAACTTGACCTTTTTCTGTGGCGGGAGGCCGGAGCTTCCAGTCAGCTGCCTATATTCTGCAATCTTCAGCAAGCGGCGCTGGATCCTCCTTGTAGACAGCTGCTGGGGGCACTCAGGATCAGTGCCCATGAAAGCATTAGCCCACTCCTCCTCCGCTCTCCAGTAGCCAAGACCCAGCCTGGCATAGAGAACCGCCCGCTTCTCCACAGTCAGCAGGCACTGGCATATATCAAAAATCCGCCACCTTCGGAACTCCAGACATAGGTCCGGATCCACCCTCCAGAGTCTACGGTAGCTGGATATCATCTCGTCATTGACGGCATTTTCCACCTCCACCGTGATGTTCTCAGCATACTCATAGAGAGTGGAGTTGTAATATTCCACTGGCTGCAGGGGCAGGCACCAGTCAGAGATTCTGGAGGCATATACCGACTGGTGGGGGAGTCCGCTGAAGGGTATGATGTTGAATGCAGATGGCTCTGGCACTCTTGAGTTGTAAAAAGCCATCTCCCCGCGCTGCTCCCACCGGTGCACCCCTGTCACTCGTGCCTGGAAAGTATCCTCATCAACCAGTTGATGCTCTTGGATGCAGAGCATATAAGGGCGCCTTTCAGTTCGAGCACGCCTAACTGGTGATGTAGAGAATGCTGCTGGTCGCCCGGAAGTTGATGTCGAGGCATCTGTGGATCAGGGGCGACTGGCAGGATGACGAGCCTTATCATCAATGTCTGGGAACAGATCCCTTGGCTCCATCCTCTGCACCATTGAGTGATGAACCACCTCCGCAGCTGGCTCCTGCTCTGGCTCCTCAGCCCTTGGTTCCTCTTCATCCTCGGGTTCAGAACTGACATCCGAGAAGCTCGCCAGTTGTACCGGGGTGGTCGCCCGCTCTTCTACTCCTCCACTGGCACCCCCTTGCGCGGCCAGTGGGTCTTCCTCACCTCCACCAGTAGCTTCCTCTTGCTCCTGGTACTGGTCCACGATAGACATTACGTCTTCGTCAACACCCATCACCAGCAGGTGTTCGAAAGTTTCCTCAGGTAGGAGCTCGCCTGGTGGGGCTGGTGCTGGTCGGCCGGCACTTGAGATTTGGAGCGCTTTTCCTTTGCCCTTGGCCGCCAGTTTCATCTGTTCTGCCAGCTCTGCCTGGCGCCTGGCCTCTGTTTCTGCCTTGATTTTGGCAAACCGCTCATCCCTGGCCGCCAGTTCCGCCTCTCTCCTCTGCTGGTCAGCCAAGGCCTTCAGCCGTGCCTGGGCTTGCTTCTTCCTGACTATGGAGGCTTGCTGCTCCTTCTTCGCCTGCTCCACCAGCTTCTGAGCTCTGGTCTGGATGCGCTTCCTCTTGCGAGTCATCCTTTCGAGGGTCTCCTCCTTAGTCAGTCCCAAGACGGACTTCTTGACTGGGATGGAGATCTTCCCAGACTCAGGGTCATATGCAACAGCTGATGGTGGCTGCTGGTGCTGGGAAGTCTTGGGCTTCTTGTGGGATGGCTTCTTGGTGACTGGTACCAGTTGTACATCCCGTGGGTGGATACCAGTCGCCTCAGCCACCGCGCCTTCCATGGTTTCGAAAAGAGACTCCGTCTCCAGCTTCCTCTTCAACTGAGCTCTTGCCTCATCAGTCAGTGGGAGAGCCACAGCTGGCACTTGTTCTCCCAGGTCTTCTGAGTCCTCCTCAGAAACGACCTCAGCAGGGTCCACTGCTGACTTCCCTTTCAGCCTTCGTGGCTTCTTGTAATCTGGGTGGGGCAGCTTCGCCTTCGTGGCTGGTATGAAGTCGGAACCAACCAGTTGTTCCCCCTGATCCACGCCATCACCTAATTCCATCTCCAGTATGTGGCTGATCCTCAGCCCGAAAGATACGGCGTGGGCAAATCTCCCTTCCGTTGGCACGATGACATTCCGCGCCACATTCTCCAGCAACCGGCCGAAGAAAAATTCAGCCCAGTTGCCCTGAATCCCATCCACCAGGGCACACATCACGGAGAACTTCCGCAGGCTCAACTCGGCGTACGAGCCGACTTCACATTGTAGCATGCGAACTACAATGTCGCACACCATCTGCCAGTACTCCTCCATCTCGGACTTCTTCATGCCAGTCCGGAAGGCGGTGACTTCTGGCCTTTTCCACTGCGCCCACCTCCTCCGGAATTCCGCCGTATCATCCTGAAGATACGTGGCCACATCTTCTCCTTCATTCCTCAGTCCGAAAAGATCGGCGAGGTATTCCGCAGTGACGGTGATCAGGTGACCAAAAACGGAAGTGGTGAAAGACTTCCTGTCGTCAGCTATCACGGCCCGAGCGTAGAACTCGGCTACCATGTGTGGATGAAATGTTTGGGGTGTCGCCGTCAGGTACTGTCGGAGATCTTCTCGGTCAATCATCTCCATCAGCTCCTCCCCGTAATTTTTCAGGGCCAATTTCGCATTCAGTATTTTTTCTTTCTGGACCTGAGCAGCCCTGACCTGCGCGTTAGAGAGCTGTCCCCTGGTCGCCGGCCTGTTCAACTGAACCAGTCGGGCGAACGGATATGTGTAATCCACATCTTCAATCTTCACTATGCCAGTATATGTTGGCATATGGGCTTCAGCGAGGGGTAGGTCTGGCGAACCAGGCTGGGATGATGTAGGTGTAGATGGAGGGTTATCAGCTGGAGGTTGAGAAGATGAAGCCATGACTTCAGAAATATTCAAGTTTCAGAAAATCTCAAGGAAAGATGAGAGAATTTTGAAGGTAGGGTTCTGAAAGTAGGGAAACATAAAGGTTAACCCGAAGGAAGTGATCGGGTATTTATACTTGGGGCCATGCAAGATTAAACGACCGGGATGAATTCTCAGCAAGTCAGAATCTACGGTCATCAGCAGGCCCGGTTCCCTGTGCGACGTGCGCGGTCGTGCTGACGTGGGCTACGCCGTGGGGCTGACGTGGCACGCAGCGATTGGTGGCACCCAAACGTCGGACTGCGCAGACACTGTGCACATTAAATGTGGCATTAAATGCCGCATTAAATTCTGAGGGCTGTACACGCAAGTTGGATTTGAACAATCCCGCCTTTTCTGATACAGCTGGGACTCAACTGGTCATCAGTAGTATAACTGGTCAACAGTTATATGCCAGTTGAATACTTCCCCCTGTCAGCGTGGCCTCCTTACCAGTTGACAACTGGTACTTACGACTGGCACCCGAGTCAGTCGTAGGAAATCGCCAGTTGTCTGCTGACAACTCGAAGGATGAGAAAATTGAGAGCTTGGACTCAATTTTATTCCGCGTCATCTTCTCTTTCAAGAAATCCACTTCTTATCATCGCTTGAAATTGGGAACTGGGACCCAATTTCGCTTGAACTGATGGTTTATGCTGGCAAATTGAAATGAGAGCTGGGACTCATTTCCTTAGACAATTAAGGGATAAGTTCCGCCAGTAGTAACCATCAGTGATACCACTTGAATGAAAACAACTAAGAGCTTGGACTTAGTCGTAATCAGCATCCTCCTGAAGACCAAGAACATAATGAGAGCTGGGACTCATTCTTCCTCAACACTTGGGCTCGCATCAATCTCTAGAAGACCGAGTTTGATGCACAACTCCTTGAATCTTGCTTCTGGTAGTGGCTTGGTGAAGATGTCAGCCAATTGATCTTCGGTTCTGATGTAGTCCACGCTGACATCCTTCTTCTCGACATGATCACGTATGAAGTGATGTCGAATATCTATGTGCTTGGTTCTAGAATGGTGAACCGGATTCTTCGTGATGCACATAGCGCTGTTGTTGTCGCAATAGATTGGAACACAGCCAGTGTCCACTTCATAGTCCTCCAGTTGTTGCTTGATCCAAAGAATTTGAGCACAGCAACTGGCAGCGGCAACATATTCAGCTTCAGTGGTAGATGTAGCAACTGAGTGCTGCTTCTTGCTAAACCAACTGATTAGCTTGTGTCCTAGAAACTGACACGTACCACTGGTACTCTTTCGATCTATACGGCATCCAGCAAAATCTGAATCTGAATATCCAATGAGTGTAAGTTCATCATTTCTGGGATACCATATTCCAAGAGATTCAGTCCCCTTCAGATATTTCACTATCCTCTTTGCAGCTTCCATGTGTGACTTTTTCGGATTGGCTTGAAATCTGGCACACACTCCGACTGAGTACGAGATGTCGGGTCTGCTGGCTGTGAGATAGAGAAGTGATCCAATGATTCCTCGGTAGATGGTAGGATCAACTGATTCACCTTGCTCATCAAGAAATATTTGACAACTGGTGCTCATAGGAATTCTAAGGGACTTAGTTTTCTCTGGGCAATACTTCTGAATTAACTCCTTCGTATACTTTCGCTGGCTGATAAAAATTCCATCAGCTGACTGCTGGACCTGGAGTCCGAGAAAGTATGTTAACTTGCCAATCATACTCATCTGAAATGATGTCTGCATCAGTTGAGAAAACTTCTCGCAGAGAGTTATATTCCTTGATCCGAATATGATGTCATCAACATAGATCTGCACCATCAGCATGTCACCTCCATCCTTGAGAAGGAAGAGAGTTCTATCAATCTTCCCTTTCCGAAATCCATTGCTGATAAGGAATTGTGACAGCGTTTCGTACCAACCCCTGGGCGCCTGTTTCAATCCATACAGGGCCTTTCTCAGCTTGTACACCTTGGTGCCAACTTCAAAGCCTGGAGGTTGCTCAACATAAACCTCCTCTTTTAGCTCGCCATTCAAGAAGGCGCTCTTCACATCCATTTGGAATACTGTGAAGCCGTGATACGCTGCATACGCAAGGAACAGCCGTATCGCCTCCATTCTGGCAACTGGTGCGAAGGTCTCATCAAAATCGATCCCTTCACACTGCCTGTAACCTTTGGCAACTAAACGAGCTTTATTTCTGACCACGGTGCCATTCTCATCTCGCTTGTTCTTGAAAACCCACTTGGTGCCAATCACTGACTGATGTGATGGTCTCTCCACCAAGTCCCAAACATTATTGCGAGTGAATTCAGCAAGCTCCTCTTGCATGGCATTAATCCAATCAGCGGATTCTAGCGCAACTCCTATGGAAGTAGGTTCCATTTGAGAAATAAAACAACTTAGGAGCGCACTGCCGTGTCGAGTCTGGACAAAACCTTCCGGATCACCGAGAATAGCATCAGTTGGGTGATCCCTCAGCCATCTGGGAGGACCAGCGACTGCTGGTGCCGGCTGTGAAATAGGTTCTTCTGTCCTGATAACTGGTGCTTCCACATTTTCACCAGTCGGAGCTGGAACTGCAACTGGCAGTTGACCTTCACCAGTCGGAACTGGAATTGCAACTGGTGGTTGACCTTCGCCAGTCGGAACATCTTCCTCAGCTCCACTGTCTGACTGACTTCCCGAACCTTCACCAACGTTGTCAGTATCAGCTGGTATCTCCATTCCAGCTGGTTCATCGTTGTCTTCTGGCTCAAAGATTCCAGTCGGAATTCCCCCTTGATTTTTGCTAGATCCATTCAGGGAGATTGAGTGTAAGGTCTCAGCAAGGTCATTTGCATCACCGACCCTCTCAGGTTGCTGATGGGCACCTGAGGGAACTGGTTGTGAAGATGATCCATTCATAGGTCTAGTCGAACCAGTTGGTTGAGCATCGGAAGAATTCCTGCCCAACTGGTCGCTGACATCCTCGACCTTAGGAACATCTTCAGCCAGTTGGCGTAAGGTCCTGCGCACTAAAGTAGCTTCATCAAAAACAACATTGCATGTTATTTCCACAAGCTGGGTAGTCTTGTTAAATACTCTATAGCCCTTGTGAGAGGGATGTCCATATCCGACAAACACACCCTCATCAGCCTTAGGCGAGAAAGCATTTAACTTCGACTTCCCATTATTATGGATATAACATGGTGAACCGAATGCACGAAGATGAGCTATAGAAGGCTTACGACCAAAATACACTTCGTAGGGAGTTTTCTGGAGTCTGTCGTTGATCCCGCTTCTATTCTGAGTATAGCAGGCAGTCACCAACGCTTCTCCCCAGAAACTCTGTCCCAAGCCGGACTCAGCCAGCATGGACCGGACCGCTTCTTTTAGCGTCCTGTTCCTACGTTCTGCCAGTCCATTCTGCTGCGGTTGCCTTGGTGTAGATCTCTCATGATTGATCCCGGCCTCCGCGCAAAAATCCATCAGCAGACTGTTGCAGAATTCAGTCCCATTGTCTGATCGAATTCGCTTTACCACAGCTTCTCTCTGTTTCTGAGCTTGGATGATCAATTCTGGAAGAATGATCTTCACCTCATCCTTGGTTCTGAGAAGCTTTACCCAGGTATAGCGCGAGTAGTCATCGACTACCACCAGCGAGTATCGTCTTCCTCCAATGGTTTGCGGTGTTACTGGTCCAAACAGGTCCATGTGTAACAACTCGAGTACCTGACTGGTACTGGGGCAGACTGGCGACTGGTTCTTGAAGGACTTCCTAGTTTGTTTGCCTTGCTGGCAAGCTTTGCAAATTCCTTCCTTCTTGAACCCGCCCTTGGGAAGACCATCTACAAGATCATGCTTGGTTAGATAATTAATAGTTTTGAAATTTAGATGACTTAACCTTTTGTGCCACAGCCAGTTAGTTTCCATGGAACTGGTGGCAACAAAGCATGTATCAGTCTTCCCGCTTTGCCAGTCAACAACATAGAGACCTCCTTTCCTGACACCTTTCAGCTTGGTCTCGCCAGACTCTTCATTCTTGATCTGGCACCCTGATTTGTCAAACACAATGGTATAACCATTGTCGCACAGCTGACTGATGCTCAGGAGGTTGTGCTTCAGATTGGTGACAAGGGATACATTCACAATTCTGACATCATCCTTCTCGATGCAGCCCTTGCTAATAACTCTGCCCTTGGAGTTATCACCAAAAATAACTGGAGGTCCTCTGACCTTGGTGAGCTCAGAAAATAGAAACTCCTCACCAGTCATATGAGCCGAGCAACCACTATCTATGATCCACTCGCTCGATCTCTGAAGTTGTGTTGCATGATCCTGTTCCTGCAAGAAAATGAAATTATTTAGGTCCCCGATCATCAGCGGGTCCTGCAGGGTTAGATCTCTGGATCATTCCTTTTGGAATCCAGACTTGAGTAATCTTCAGCTCGGTGTTAGCCTTGCTGACATCACTTGTGGCCTTTCCCTTCCTTTTAAAATAATGCATGGATTTGTTTTTGGAAGGTCCGGCTGTGTGTGCGGTTCCTCTGGAAGTATTCTTCCTCTGAGGGTGTCGGAAATTTCTTTCCGACCGCATGTGTTGCCTTGGTGGTCTCTGGAATTGTGGACCACGATGAATAGCCTTCCCAGCCCTTGAGAAAAGGTTTTGATTGGGCTCAGGCCTCCGATAGGTGTTCCTCCTATCGGGAAATATCCTTCTCTCAGTATTCCGCTGAGATTTGGATCCCTTGTAAGCATGCTGGCAACTGGCATACTTGTAAGGTTGGGCGTGGAATCTCTGGACAGCTGGTGCTGGCTGTCGGATTCCACTGGCAGCTGACGCTGACTTCCTTGCCTTAGAATAATTCGGCTTAGTCTGCGTCTTCGGGTATGCTGGCGTCCTATCAGCAGAGGATCTTGCCAGTTGAGGATTTTGTCTTGATGACTCACTTATGTATCTGGACTTATGGTTCCTATGCTGATCAGCCACACGGGACTGACTGGTATTACCAGCTGGTGCTGATGCATTTACCAGTTTGCCCTTACCCTTACCAGTACTGATTCGTTCGGGCTGATTTATGCTCAAATCTTTTGTAAATCCCAACCCGGACTTATCAGAAGGCTTTCTCCAATGAGATAGAGCCTTTTCCAAATCCTTTGAGCCTTTATTCAAAAAATTTATTCTATTTTCTTGCTCCAGAACGAGATCGTGAAAGTTATCTCGCTCAGTTTTTGTAATTTGAAAATCTTGGAGCAACTCAAAGTGATTCTTTTTCAAAGTGGCTAGCTTTTCACTGACAGACCTCGATTTTTCAATCTCCTTGGTCAAAACAGAAATTTGATCTTTCAGCGAAGCATTTTCGCCAGCCAAGACATTCTTTATTTCATAAAATTTTAAAAATTCTTTTTGAAGAATGTCTAAAGTGACAGCTTCTGAGTCGGAGCAACGCGACTCAGAATCGTCTAAACAAATAGAAGGCATGATATGCATTGGGGAAGCTGATGATTGTACCTGATCATCAGCTGCAAGTGCCTCTTCACTGTCAGCACTTCCTTCAGCTGACTCCTCCCCAAAAGCTGCCATAAGTGCCAGTAGAGCTTCCTCTTCTGACTCCTCGTCTGACGCATACTCCCCATCATCATGGTCGGGTATGTCAGGCACCTCAGTCCTGGTCAGCATAGCCTTGGCAACGGCCTTAGAGGCGCGCTCTTCAAAGAGCTTCTTTAGCCTTTCCCGCTCATTTTTGTCCACCTGTGGACATTCAAACTTTAAATGATCAGGGGATTGGCACTGGTAGCAAGCACGGGGAGCTCTCTTGACGAATTTTCCGTCAGTTGAGCTCAGAGATACTCCCTGCTTTGACTTGGCTTTCTCCAGAAGGAAAGCCAGTCGTTTCATCTGTTGCTCAAGATCTGCGATAGAGCTCTCGCCGTCTTTTGAGTTAGATCCCGATGTGACTGGGATCTCTTTCGGCTGGTTGTGCTGGGCAGCAGATCTGTCAGCATGGAGGGGCTTCTTGTGCTTCCACTTGAAGTCCTTCTTGACGAAATAAGCTTCGTCTTGAGCTTTGATGCTGGGGGATCCGATGTTCCGGATGGCCTCATTCTTGTTCACCATCTGGATGTCCCACTCGTGTGCCTGCAACTGAGCAAATAACTCCTTGGGAGTCATCTTGGACAGGTCCTTCTCCTTCAGAGTTGTGGTCTTCACGAACCAGTCCTCCTTGGGCATCTTGGACAGGATCTTGGCATTAAGATCTTCATTTGAATACTTCCTGTCCAGGGACTTTAGCTCGCTGACGATGGCGTTGAATCTCGCCTCCATCTCCTTGATGGTTTCTCCAGGCAGCATCTGGAAGGACTCATACTTATCCACCGCAACCTGCAATTTGTTGCGTTTCATTTGATCAGTTTCTTGACCTAGACTATCAAGATAATCCCATACTCCCTTTGCATTGTTGAACTGGAGTGCTTCCTCCATCAATGACTCTGGAAGACATGCCAGGATCAGTTCATGAGCAATGGAATCCAACTGATTCCGCTTCCTGTCCTCAGCATTCCATTCGTCTTGGGGCTTTGGGATCACGGCAGCTGGACGATCTCCTAGCTGGTGCTGAATCTTGGTGATCTCAATCGGCCCTGTCTCTAGCACATCTTTCATCTCTGGATGAATGCTCTTTAGAGAGATAAGAGTCCTCTTCCGCCATGTATCATGCTTCACAGACTTGTAGTCGAGTAGCTTCGGAATATTCATCTTGATGTACCTGAGCTAATCAAACAGACAAGCAAAAAGAAGAGAGCGCAAGGAAACGTGGATCACGGTCCTAAGCGACTCAGATACGAACGGTCTATAAGAACCGTCCGCTCTGATACCACTTGTTGGTCCCGGATTATCAGGGTATAACTTGGCAGCGGAAAATGTGTTAATTTGTTTCTTGCGCTCTGCTGGTTACTCAGCTGACTGGGACCTTGTCAGCTGGTAAGTCAACTGGCACTCTGAGTACTCAGCTGACTGGCGACTGGCTCGTCAGCTGGTAGCTCAAGACTTTGAATATTTTAGGCCTTGTTTGCACAGTTATATCAGTTTTCAGATATACACCAGCACTTGGGTGCTGGGTTTTAAATCAGTATGAAATGCAGAAAGCTGATAAAAGACAAAGGATTTATAGTGGTTCGATCAACTGATCTACGTCCACTCTCCAGTCGTAGCACTGGAAATTTCACTAAGAGTAATCGGGTACAAGCGTCCTACGATCTATCTCTAGCTGGTGAATGCCTCGTCCACCAGTTCACTAGATCAACCGCTCCCGGCCTTGTCCTTCTTCAACTCTGATCAGCTGTTGGAGTGCGAGCACGTCACTTCAACCTCCTTAGCTGACTGCGTGGGTGTTTAGTTCTCCCAAGAACGTGTCTTCTCAATACGGCAAAAAGCCCGTAATAACTCAAGTGCTGGCTGGCACAAGAGCTGCTGTGAACTTCCTCGGAAGAGAAAGAACACCAAAGAGATCAATAACTTACAAGCTGGAAGCTTGAAGTCTCGTGTTTGAATAAATCAACACACGGATAGCCTTTAGAAAGGCCTCGAAAGAGTTGCTTGCTTGCAATAAAGTTTCTGACTTTCGGTAGTTGAGCGAGAGAAGAAGTATTGAATGTTGATGGATCCCAGGTATTTATAGACGCGGGATCCCATTCAAACTTCTAGCCGTTTGGACTCATCCGGAAAAGGTCTCTGTCGTCGCATGTCCTTCTGACGGCGGCAGGTAGGAATTTCTGGAAAGCGCCATGCTTTTGTCCACTTTATCTGACATTGATCTTTTTATGTCAGAACGGCACAATTCGTCAGTACGAGGAATCGGAACTGGTGTCTTGAACTGATATACTTTAAGGTATCCTCCCTTAAAGTCATGCTTTGTCAGTTTATTCCTCAGACGAATCTTCTTTTTATCTCTAAGACTCTGGGAGAGCGAATCTAAAATTCTGCTGGTAACATCCGACTGGTAGAACATTCTGGTGATCTTGTGCTGGCAGTCTCTGCTGGTGACTTGCGCTGGCACAATCTAAGTCTACCAATATGTCTGATGTTAACTCTTGGAATCTCCCATGACTGGTGGCTTCACCGCTGGTGAACAGTGTCAGTGAGAACACCTATTCTGCTGATAAGGTTTGTCAGCTCCCTGCTGATGAAAACCTTCCCAACTGGTGAACAGTAGCCAGTCATTAGCTCTTCTCATGCTGATGAACAGTGTCAGCACAAGTCTTGTCAGTCGCTTGCTGGTGAGACTTTTCTCAACTGGTAAGTACATCTCATGCTGGTGAACAGTAGCCAGCATGAGTCTTGATCAGCTGCGACTTACAACTCAAAAGACCTAAACAGGACTTTACATTTGAGATCTAGAGCTATCTAGAGACAACTGACGCTGGTAGGACTTAGGATTTGATCCACCAAAACACCAAACTAGAATCTAAACAAGTAGCTACTGGGGAGAGGAAACTTAGCCAAATTTCCCAACACCTGCTTAGTCTGGACGTTTTGGTAAGCATATCCGTTTCAGGATGGTGACATTCCCTGAGGAGCTCACAAGGTTCATTATGCTAAACCCTGCAGGTTGAATTATTTAATTCAGGCATAAGTGAAAAGGAGTGAGTTGTGTAACTCAGGAAATAAGAGATTAATTAATTGTGGCTAATTGTCATAGGCCAAATTAATTAATGAATGTCTAAAACCTTAAATATGTGGATCATGTTAGTTTGGTGCAACCCGTTCCTAATAACTTGGTAATAAATGGGCTAGTCAGCATTGTTACCGTGGTGAAGGTTAAAACAATGTTTTATTAATTAATTATGTTCTGGGTTGAACAAGGAAGGATTAATTAATAGAGAGGGCCCACTTTATTATTTGCATCTGATCCCTGGTCTGGCCCATTAACTGCTCAGAGCCCATTAGGGTTAGGGTTTCTCAAAACCCTAACACTATATATAGGCCTTCTCTCTATCAGATCATTAAGTGTTGTTGAAAACTAGGGTTTTTCAGTAAAAATAGAGAGAGAGGGCGGCGGCTATCCGGATGGGAAAAACTGATCGATTTCTCCAGATCTCGGATTAAACTTGGTAGATAATCCTCACCAGATTTCCAAGGAGCAAGGGAATAGATCAGAAGATTAGATCTGTAGGAACAACCGTCCACGCCGGCGTCCAAGATCCAGTCCAAGATCCAGATCTATTTCATCGTTTTTTATTCTCCGATCTGTCCTGTAGATCAAACAGTGAAATCAGGTATTCTCTAGATCCATCCTATGCAATTAATTTTGTAGGAGCATGCATAGGATTCGCATGGTTTATTTAATTGAAATTTATTCCTGGTATCCTAAGAACGATCCTTGGCAAGAAATTCATAATGCCAACTCGTGTTGTCCATCGTAGACTCAAACCCTACACTTCGTCACTTTCATTGACGATTACTCAAGGTACGGATATGTTTACCTGCTTCGCTACAAGTCTGAATGCTTTGCGAAATTCAAAGAGTTCAAGGTTGAGGTAGAAAAAAGGTCGGGAAAACTATCAAGTCACTGCAATCTGACCGCGGTGGCGAATACCTCGGTAACGAGTTTCTGCAGCATTTGCAGAAAATTGGATTACATCCCAGTGGAGTGCACCGGGTACTCCCTAGCAAAACGGTGTTGCTGAAAGAAGAAATAGGACTCTTCTAGAGATGGTAAGGTCAATGATGAGTTATGCAAACTTACCAATTTCGTTTTGGGGCTACACATTGGAGACAGCAGTGTACGTGCTTAATGTGGTGCCTTCTAAATCAGTTCCTAAGATGCCTGCTGAACTCTTCCTTGGTCGCAAACCCAGTTTGTGCAAGTGTAGAGTATGGCGCTGTCCGGCACACATACTGTCGAAGGAACCTAATAAGTTAGAAAGCAGGTCAAAAGTAATATTGTTCATAGGGTATCCCAGGCAAACGAAAGGTGGTTACTTTTACTGTCCTGAGAGTCAAAAGGTCGTTGTTAGCACCAACGCTAGATTCTTGGAGGACGAGTATGTGAGTAATCACAGGTCAAGGAGTGATGTCGTGCTTCAAGTAATTGAGAACGAGAATGCAATTCCAAGGGAAGGGTAACGTGTAGATGTGGGTGCACCCGTGAGAGGTACAGCACCACAAACACGTTCTTCAGTGCAAGGTGCAGGACGACAAGTCACTGCACCTACTACTGACACGGCACCGATGCCTCGTCGCAGTGGGAGAGTTATTTTCCAGCCGGAAAGGTACATGTTCGTGGGTGAGTCTTCGGACTTGAGCCCGGAAGACGGACATGAGGACTCTGACCCATTGACTTACGAAGAGGCAGTGCAGGACAAGGATATTGCCAAATGGCAAGTCGCCATGGATTCTGAGATTGAATCCATAACTGTTATGGATGTATACCAGAAAACTGATTTGCCGGATGGCTTTAGGGCCATAGGGTGCAAATGGGTATACAAGAGAAAGAAAAGGGCAGATGGAAAGATCACGGCTTTTAAAGCCAGGCTGGTGGCAAAGGGTTATAGTCAGAAAGAGGGCATTGACTATGAGGAAACCTTTTCACCCGTAGCCATGCTCAAGTCCATCCAGATACTCCTTGCCATAGCTGCGCATATGGACCTCGAGATCTGGCGGATGGATGTCAAAACCGCTTTTCTAAACGGTTACTTTGAAGAAGGTAGAGACATCTATATGCAGCAACCCGAGGGTTACATAAGCAAGGGCGAAGAACAACTTGTCTGGAAGCTTAAGAAGTCCTTGTATGGACTTAAGCAAGCTTCAAGGTTGTGGAACTTACGTTTCAATGATGTGATTAAATCCTATGGATTTGCACAGTTGGAAAACAAAATCTGTATTTCCCGACTTTGTGTTAGTGGGAGCGTGGTCTTCCTTGCACTATACGTTGATGACATACTCCTATTTGGAAACAACGAGGGAGTGATGTCCGAAATTAAGGTTTGGTTATCCGGACAGTTCCAAATGAAGGATCTGGGTGAAGCTGGCTACATTCTTGGGATTAAGGTCTTATGAGATCGTAAAAGAAGAATGTTGAGCTTATCTCAGGCGTCCTATGTGGATACTGTGATAGCCCGGTTCAGCATGCAACTCGCCAAGAAAGGCTTGCTACCTTTCCGACATGGCGTTCGTCTTTCTAGTGGGCAGTGTCCTCAGACACAGCAGGAGAAAGACGAAATGAGTATTGTACCATATGCTTCGGCTGTGGGTAGTCTCATGTATGCGATGCTGTGTACCAGCCCAGATATCTGTTATGCCGTTGGCATGGTAGCAAGATATCAGTCTAACTCTGGACAAGCGCACTGGACTGCTGTAAAGTATATCCTCAAGTATTTGAAAAGAACTAGGAATTTCTGCCTAGTTTATCAAAGTGAGGATTTGTGCCCTGTTGGTTATACGGACTCGGATTTCCAAGGGGACCAGGATGAGAAGAAATCAACCTCAGGTTATGTGTTTACCCAGGGAGGTGGAGTTGTATCTTGGAGGAGCTCAAAGCAGAAATGCATTGCTGACTCCACCATGGAGGCGGAATATGTCGCAGCCTCCGACGCCTCGAAAGAGGGGGTGTGGCTCCGAAACTACCTTTTAGAGTTGGGCGTGATCCCGAGTTTGCCGAGGAGCATCACAGTTTATTGTGATAACTCAGGTGCGGTGGCAAACTCAAAGGAACCGCGGTCTTACAGGGCAAGCAAACACATAGAGAGAAAGTACCATATCATACGAGAAATCGTATCGAGGGGCGATGTGCTGATTAAGAAGATTGACACTGCTGACAATCTTGCTGATCCGTTTACAAAGAGCTTTCCGCATAAAGTTTACGAAAGACATATTCGTGAGCTGGGTCTGAGGTGGATGCCAACCACTGATAGTGGTTAAAGATAGCAGACTAGATAGACGGACTGTATACTCTGTAATAGCTTGATGGGTTTTGTATACTGAAAGCATTTATTAGAATGAGTATGCAACGGTTTATTTCTCCTCTCTGTTAACAGTCGTACATGTATGAACAATGGTATCCTCTTGTCTCACCGATAGGGACGATCATACGGCGTGTTGTAGATCGTAGAAGACAGTATGATCACTTGACCTAGTGAGACATAAACATGATCACAGCCGAGACAGCGTATGAGGATACGTCTGTCCGGATGGCTGCGTCATTCCCTGAGGAGCTGAATAACATTCATCATACCAAAGTCCTGCAGGCTGATTAAGTTCAGACACGAGTGATAAGGTTTGAGTGGTACTACTCAGGAATGATAAGATATTAATTAATTGTAGTTAGAGCTTGTTAGAGGCTCCGATTAATTAATGAATGTCCGGTAACCTTAAATGTGGGGATTCTCAATTAATGCAACCCGTTCTCACAATGTGGTAATAAAGGGGTAGGTCAGTATTAATTCTGTGGTGAAAAAGAATTAATATTAATTAATTAATTGTGTCCTGGGTTGTGGACATGGGAATTAATTAATTTATAGGCCCACTTTATTATTTGCATTAGGTCCCAGGTTTGGCCCAAATAAGTGTGCTGAATTGAGCCCAGTAGCCTATTAGGGATAAAACCCTGGGTCTATAAATAGACCATTCTCTCGGAAACCCTAGATACCTTTTTGTGATTATTCAAATCAGTCAAATACCTAGGGCAGAGAGAGAGGGGCGCCGTTTTTCACTGGGAGAAGAGGAGAATTTCGATTCTGGTCCTGCTCAGATTACAGATCTACGGAGTCCTCACCAGTAGTAGATCTGAACAACACCGGGATACAGATCTGAAGATCTAATCTGGAGAATAGAATTCTTCCTCTTGTTCTTTCTTGTTTTAGATTTTTTTTAGTAATTAGGGTTCTAATTTCTGTTTCCGCAGATTAAATCGAATCGCGTGGTTGAATTGAGATTTGGAATTTAAACGCGAAAGATCGGTTCAGACTCTATGGATTTACTGTAATCTCTCAATCCACAATTATGCATTAAATTCAAAGGAGCATGCTAGCGTTTTGAGAATAATTAATTATGGGCAATATCCATAGATCGATCCGGTTCAGTTTGGTTTTGGTGATTCGGTTCACGGAAAAACCCTACATGACACACTAACAAAAACATTACCGTAGTATCTCGGTATTCTAGCGGGCGAAGGGAAGAAGGACCTAGATTTGACAAATTTTATTCTTGTGTATCTAGGAGTTTAATTTTGATTGAACTTTTAGTCGCATCAAGTTTTGGCGCCGTTGCCGGGGACTTCATTTAGTAGGTTGCTAGATATTGGGGGAAAAGTGAAGCTTGTAGGCTAGGTGTTTGTGTTTTTGTTTGTGTGAATATTGTACTAACATTTGTTTGATAATTGTTCTAATTTTGTTTTCTTTTGGATTTTTGTTTTTGTTGGAGATTTGCCTTTGTTGGACTCTTGTAGGTGTCTAACATGTAGAGACTTATTAATGTGCAAAGGCAATTGGAGGAGATGAGAGACTTCATGATGCAAAGACAAAGACCGCGAATGCCTATCCAAAATGTGTATGAGGAAATGTTTGAATGTAGTAACCAATTGCCGGAGGAGTAAAGAGCTTCTCAAATGGTGAATGTTGTAAAGGAATCTCATGATGATGATTTTTGGAGGAGACAAATAGAGCTCATGCAAGAAGAACTTAAATGGTTGTAAAGATCATGGAAAGAGCATGAGAAAAGGCAAGAAATAGAGGTGAAGAAAGAAGATGAACCGGCAAGGGAAAGAGAAGTAATACTTCAAGTTGATGAGGTAAATGAAGATATCAAGGAGCCGGCACAAATTTTTGAAAGTATGAAGAAGGATGAGAGTGCAAGTATAGAGATGAAACTCGAGGAAATGTTAGGAGATGACAAAGAAAATGAGGAAAACGAAGAAATCATTAGTGAAGAGATAATGGGTGTTCATCAAGAAGAGCTCGTGAAGGAAGGCACCGAGGAGATGGTGAAGAACATTGAAGGATGTAGAATTGAGGAGCCTTCACTTGAAGAGATTCCAACAATACCGGCATTGGAACATTTCATAGAAGAGGAAAAGCCGACAATAAGCAAGGAGTACGAGGTTAGGTTGAAGCGGGGAATGTCAACTTGGGAAGTAGGCAAGGTTGAGGAGAGAATGGTGAGTGCATTGGATGAATAGATCAATGAATTTCTTGAAGTCAGGATTAGTTTGGAGAATGTCTTAAGGATCACTTCAAAGAAGAAGCACCCATTCATGCAATTCGAGTTCAATAAGATAATCAATCCTCCTTGGAGAGATGTTAGGGGTGAAAGAAAAATTGCCATGGACAAATTGCTCCCAAGTAAATGCAGATTAAGGGAGAAAGGTGTATTAAAAACCCACAAGATTTTTGACAATGGGTGATGTGGTAAGGTCGTCTAGCTACCGACGTTAAGGAAGCGCTTGTTGGGAGGCAACCCAACCAATTTTATTGCTTTTGTTTAATTGCTTTTAGTTGCTTTGATTTTGAATAAATGTCTAGTTTGTTTGGTTTTGTGTTTGTAGGAGAAGCTACAAGATCGAGAGGAGTGACGATGCACCGTCCACCGTTTTTGCAAACTTAGTCTCACTTGACTAAGTTTGGGGGGGATGTGCCGGTAGTCGGTGCCTCGGTTTATTCTTCTCCATCTCCTATCCCTTATCTTGCTATTAGTTTAGTTGTTGGATATTGTCCCTCTATTGGATATGATTCGATTTGGTTGTACCTATATTGATATTCTACCTTGGATGAATATTTTGGATTATGCTCATCTTGATGATATGTATGGATATTTTCATGGGTTTGAGTTTGTTGAATGGATTTTATTGTTGAACATTGGTTTTGATGGTATGTTTGGTGGAGCTAGTGGAAAAATGATTTATGTGTATGGATTTTAGATAGTGGAATGATGGTGGAAAGAGGTTTAGGAAATGAATATGGTTGAGGATTGTTTGATTGTGATTGTAGATGAAATTATTAATGAGTTGGCATGATTGACTACCTACTATTATGCATGGTTTGTGGTTTGGATTATTGGTTTGGTTTGTATGGTTGAGCTAGTGGATATTGACTTATCATTGTGATATTTGGTTTGTGGAAAGTTTGGTGGAAATGAGAATTTAATTGGCTTGATTATGCTCAATAGTTTGGTGGTGTTTGTGTTGATTTGAAGTAGGTACAAATAAGGCATGGAGAGCGGTTTGATCGTGTGTGCCGATGGGTAACACTTTCTATCGTTCCTTCTACCAATTAGATTCACTACATTGTTTTATGACATGTAGATTGTGGTTAGGATGTTGTGTGTTTGTGTGTGTGTGATGAACCCGAACTAGACTTGAGGTTTGAATCATGATTTACTTGGTGAAGTTGGATGTTTATCTCAACCAATGATAGGGCGGAATCTAGTTGTCAAACCATGTTTTAAGTTTAACTTTTGAATTGCCGAGTTTTGTGTGTGGTTAATGCATAGGACTTGACAAAAAGCTGTGAGGTTTGAGCCTTGATATTGTCATATCTTTATTGTTTGTGAGTGGCAAGATTGAGAGTACGAGATCTAGAACTTGCATCCGTTCTCTATCTATTGGCATGAGTGTGTAACTAGAAAATGATCTTAGGCCATCGATTCTTAGTCCTACCTTTCACACCGGGAGTATAAGGTGTTTGTTATCATAATTTTGCCTTTCATATCTTTGACCCCCGTGATTGAGCTTTATTGGTGAATTTTCTTTGATATGATTAGGACCATATTTGGGGGGAAAGAGTGTATGATGGTGAATACGGTGATGAG
This sequence comes from Plectranthus barbatus, assembly GCA_026898455.1. Taxonomy (NCBI): domain Eukaryota; kingdom Viridiplantae; phylum Streptophyta; class Magnoliopsida; order Lamiales; family Lamiaceae; genus Plectranthus; species Plectranthus barbatus. Next base: position 19,743 of record JAPKLW010004845.1, read on the forward strand.
AGTTGGGTTGGGAATTGATTGAATTTGTATTGATGGGAAATGTTGAGGCATGAAAGATATAGAAAATAGGATTGGTTTGAATCCTAGAAAATGAGCCTAGAAAATGAGCACCTACAAAATTTTGGTGCAAGTGTTTGGGAAAAGAGGCACCGACAAAATGAACGAATGATGGTGCATTTGAAAAATGATGAAAAAGAAAAGAAAAGAGAAGAAAAAAAGAAAAAGAAAAAAAGTGTTATGAAATGAATAAGCCTCGGGGTTTGTAGTGGTTCGAAAAGAATAAGTTTGGGGGTTTTGGGAAATTGGGAAGTTTAGTCACTTTGGCCCAAAACCACCCACCTTTTAGTTAGCCATGTTACAACCCGTGAAAAGACCTTTTTTATTCTAGAAACTAACTCGTTGTAGTATAGTGGTGAGAATGGATGCAAGCCTATGGAAATCAAGCTCGATATCTTGTGATTGTGTGAATCTCATCATCCCTAAACACGTGAGGGAGTGCTTTCGTTTCTTGTATCCATTTTTGATGAGTGGTTCATGTCCTTAGCATTAACCTTGTTACAAAGTTAGGTGATAATCTCGTTTTACTTGAACATGCTAAGATAACTTTGATGAGCTATGAGGTATTGCATGAGGTAGATTAATAGCTTTACTTTGTTTTGGTTGAGGACAATCAAAGGTTTAAGTTTGGGGGATTATGATTCTGCGTAAAATGACCCATATTTCGATGTGTGCGCATGCTTGTTTGTGGCTATTTTACTCTCGTATCTTATGTTTTTGTTGTTTTTTTGTTGTGTTTTCGTGTTTTTGTGTTTTGAATGTTGTAGGATAGGTTTTGAGCATAAACTAGCATTTTTGGTGGAGTTTTGGAGGAAAATCGCACGAGTTTGGAGTTTGGAGGCGTCGACCGGCCGAGAGGAGCAGGACCGGCCGAGCCAAGCTGGACAGAGAGCTCGACCGGCCGAGCCAAGCAGGACCGGCCGAGCCAAGCCAACAGAGAGTTGGATCGGTCGAGCTAAATCCGACCGGCCGAGCCAGAACTTGATTTTCAGCATTTGGCAGTTTTCATCATTTGGTAGTTTCCAGCTTCGACCGGGCGAGCCGTACTTCGACCGGGCGATCCGAGGCCCTGTTTGCTCATTTTAAAAGGGGGAAATTCATTTATATTAAGAACTTTTGGTCAGATTCTAAATAACCGCTCCTAGAATTCTCTCTATATTCTTCCTCAACCACTTCCATCCATATTCAAGGGTGATCTAGGCCACATTCCTCCAAATTTGGTGAAGATCAAGGAAGATCAAGAGGTAAATTGAGTCCAAGGGAAGCAATTGAGGAAGATCAACGCTAGACCTATCAATTTTGTAATGGATTCTATAACTTTCTCTATTGTATTGTACGGAATTGAAGGTATGAGGAAGTAATTTCTATTGTGAGTGTTGATTGGATGGATAATGTGTTGAGATGAGATTGGTTGATGATTGATTACTTTCCATTGAGAGCTTGAATTGCACTAGATCTTGTTCTTTATCTCTTAGGTGTAGGTAATAGCCAACCTAGGGGGTATTTGACGTGAACGTTGCAGCCAACACGCGGGCGGAATCGTCGTGAATAGTGTAGATTCATACGATTTTAGTTCCAATCCATGTGCGGTGCTAGGTCGTAGGGCAATAATTGACGATCTATTTGGAGTGGTCTAGGGCTTAATAACGTGATTGTTTGCATCACGATTTGATCGAATTTGCACACATTTGATGTTCATTCAACATTCACTCTTATCTCATTGTTATACTTGGTACTTTTTCTACCTACCTTGGTGAAATTGATTGTTGTCAAGTCTTTAGTTTGACAATTGATTAATGATTTTTTATATGTTGCTATTGCTTAGGATAGATTACTATTTTGCCTAGTTGATAGAAATCATTCAACGACTTATTTTTGCCTAGTTAAAAGACTTTGCCGTAGTATCTCGGTATTCTAGCGGGCGAAGGGAAGAAGGACCTGGATTTGACAAATTTTATTCTTGTGTATCTAGGAGTTTAATTTGATTGAACTTTTTGCCGCATCAGGAGTGGACGTATATCATTTGATCGAACCACTATAAATTGTGTGTTGTCGTGTTGTTACTGCTTTCTGCGCTAGTATGTTTTAAAACCTAGTGACCAAGTTGCTAGTGTATAACTGAAAAAGGTAACCTAAGAAAACTTTAACTAAAATAGAGCTGAGAATAATCTAAATACAAGTAAACGCAATCTATTTCGCTGCACTTCGTGTTTGTACTTTATTGTAACCACGACGACTCTGATCATAAGGGACCAACATTTGCCCTCAGCCCAAGGTTACGTATGTGCATCTCGTAGACCTTCTGAGGCAGATCCTTTGTGAATGGATCGGCTAGATTATTTCTTGTATCAATCTTCTCTACTAGCACATCACCCCTTGCTACGATTTCTCGTATAATATGGTACTTCCTTTCATTGTGTTTTGTTGCTCTTTGAGTTCGTGGTTCCTTTGAATTAGCCACAGCTCCCAAATTATCAAAGTATATCGTGATTGTCTTGGGCAGCTAAGGAATCACGTCCAACTCTAGAAGGAAGTTTCGAAACCATACTGCTTCTTTCAAAGCTTCAGAAGCTGCTACGTATTCTCCTTCCATGGTGGATTCCACAATCCACTTCTGCTTTGCACTCCTCCACGATATGGCCCAACCTCCCAATGTAAACACATAGCCAGAGGTGGACTTCTTTTCGTCTCGGTCTCCCTTGAAATCCGAATCAGTATAACACACAGGGCACAACTCTTCACACTAATAGACGAGACAATAATCTCTAGTCCTTTTCAAGTATTTGAGTATTTGCTTTACCGCGGTCCAATGCGCCTGTCCAGGGTTAGACTGGTATCTCGCTGCCATGTCTACATCAAAGCAGATATCTGGCCTCGTACATAACATTGCATACATGAGGAACCCCACAGCCGATGCATACGACACATTCCTCATTTCATCTTTCTCCCTTTGTGTCATCGGACACTGATCCTTGGAAAGATATATGCCATGTCTGAAAGGTAACAGACCTTTCTTGGCAGTTTGCATGCTGAAACGGGCAATCACAATATCCACATATGATCTTTGAGACAAGGTCAGCATCCTCTTATTGCTCTCCCGCAATACTTTTACTCCTAGGACGTATCCTGCCTCCCCAAGGTCCTTCATATGAAACTGCTCGGATAACCACCCCTTTATGCCCGACAATACTTCCACATTTTTGCCAAATAGGAGAATATCATCTATATAAAGTGCAAGGAACACCACGCTTCCGCTGACACATAGACGGTACACGCAACTCTCATTTGAGCATTGTGAAAATCCATAGGATTTAATTACTTCATCAAAACGCAGATTTCTTGACCGTGAAGCTTGTTTAAGTCCATACAGCGACTTCCTTAGCTTCCAGACCAAATGTTCTTCGCCCTTCTGCACATAACCTTCTGGCTGTTGCATATAGATGTCCCTACCTTCTTCAAGGTACCCGTTTAGAAACGTGGTTTTGACATCCATCTGCCAAATTTCTAGGTCCTTATGTGCTGCTATGGCTAGGAGTATACAAATGGACTTAAGCATGGCTACCGGTGAGAAGGTCTCGTCATAGTCTACACCTTCTTTCTGACTATAACCCTTCGCCACCAGCCTTGCTTTGAAAGCTGTAATTTCACCATTCGCTCCTTTCTTTCTTTTGTATACCCATTTGCACCCTATGGCTCCACAACCATCTGGCAAATCAGTTTTCTGGTATAATGGATTCTATTTCGGAATCCATGGCGATCAGCCATTTGTCTGCATCTTGATCAGATATCGCCTCGTCATATGTCCAGGGATCGGTATCATCCAGTCTGTTTGCCAGGATCAAGTCAGAAGACTCTCCCACGAACATGTACCTTTTGGGTTTGTGGATAACTGATATGTGTGTAATTTGCATGATTTTTGGGATGTGAATTGAATGAATTGGTGAGAATTTGGTACACAAATCACACACATATCTCTTCTTTTCTTGATTTTCCTTCACTTGGTGGTTTGGAGTTGTTTTGTGTGTGCAGGATGTGAAAAAGGTGAAAAAATGCGAGTTTTGGAGCTAAATTGAGGCCAAGGGCGAAGCACATCCCGTTAGGGACACACATCTCCCGTTCTGGACGAGAAAGAAAGAAATTGCTGAAAAGTCGAAGCCGGTCCCGCTCGGAACGGCTTGGTCCCGCTCGGGACCGATACTCGGGAGGCACCAGTGCGTTCGGGATACGTCAAATAGGCATGAATTCGAGAGATGGTGTGAGGGTCCTAGCAGATCCCGCTCGGGACCGTATCATCCTGCTCGGGACGGATCGGGTTTTCTCGGCGGATAAGTTTTCTTCTCCCG
>JAPKLW010004846.1:0-24140 GCA_026898455.1 Plectranthus barbatus
TCGTTTCATCAAAGTAATCGGGAAGATTCTTGATCTTGGATGAAGATCAAATTTTTAATAAGATTTCAAAGAATAAGGTTTAACAAGTTTAGTTTAATCAATAAGCTTCAAAGAAAGTTTGAGTTACAAGAGTTCGGTCAAGCAACCAAAGTTGATTTAAATTGAAAAGATTTTTGGAGAAGTTATGGAAGATAACATCTCTTTGTCGATTGATTCAAGAAATATCAAACGAAATTGGAATTCAATTAGTCGAAGAAATAATTTAGAATTATAAGATGTTATTTGAGTTGATCGATATAAAGGATATCGAAAGGTATGAAAAATAAATCAAATCGATCGAAGAAAGAATTAAATATGTAGAATTGCACTATGTGTCGACCGACACAGAGAGTATGTCGACCAATGCAAACGCATCGACCGAGATGAGGTGTGTGTCGACCGATACAAATGTGTTGACCGATATCAAATGTATGTCGACTGATACAAATGGTCGGAGGGAAAGAATCGAGCAAAAGCTTCGTGTCGACCGATGTGCCTTCCACGTCGACCGACACAGCCATGTCGACCGACGTGTCTCACAAATTGACCGACACAACCGCATCAACCGACGCACACGTTGTGTCGGCTAAAACAGAGGCGATGTGCATTACAGCAAAAATTCTTGTTTTCGGCTCAAACAGTTATCCGGGCTCGTCCAATCGATTTCTAACAACACCAAATGATTTCCTAGCAAGTATAACGAGTCTAGACATGATTTAAATCATCAAAACAGGTTGGAATCGAGATATAACCTTAATATTTTTAACCAGAGCAAAAACACCAAAAATGCTCCAAAATCAACACATCTCGATTCCTAGGCTAACATGCGGTTCTTAGGCTCAATATATAACATGCTAAACATGCATACGTCTTCATAAACTTATCAAAAGCCTAGATCATGCCATTTATCAACTAGGGAAAAATTTACAAACATGCTAAAACGAAGGACATAGCTAGAGAGAGGTTCGGTTTATACCTCTTTGACGCGTACGAGTCCTTGTAAGCTCGATCCACACTTGATCTCTTGGTTTCTCACTTCAAAACACAAAATAATGGAATTCTAAGGTCGGAAATAGAAAGGAAATGAAGAGAGGGTTCTAAAAAGGTATAGTTTTACCTTGAAAACTCTTTGTCGGAACCTCGTCGGAGCGGAAATTCTTTGGAGAATTTGAGAGAGAGAGTAAAAGTGAAAATTGTAAAAGAAGCCTTCTATTTTTAGAAGGGGAGAGGGGTAATTTTGAAATTACTGAAATTTAAAAAGGTTAAAGTGGTTGTCATTCGTTTGTCACATCGATCACTTTATCATCACCTCACGTCAACTCCACATCTCTTAGCGTCATTGCACGGGAAACCATAATATTTCGTTGATCCACGAATATTTATCGATCGATATCATCCCGATATAAAAATGTCGGGTCGTCAAATAAATTATCGATGTCAATGGTATTAATTATTAATTAATTATTCCTTTTTAAATAAGGGTGACAATTGAATAAATGCCAAAATAAGAAATTTCCAAATTAAATTGATCGCGTAGCTTCGAATTAAAGTTGATAACAAAATATAAATTTCAAAAATTCGATAAATATATTTAAAATTTACGAGGGGTGTTACAAAACTAGTTAATTATTTCTTTATTTCTGTGCATATTAAATAATTAATCTCATTGTTGATCTATGTTCTATTATTTAGTTAATTTTATTTATGTTTATCATTAATATCCATTGATAGATTGGTAAGTTAAAATTTTCATTTTTTTAGTTTATGTTAGGCTAATTATTTATTTAGCTTATATACTAAAAATATTTATTTTTATTTGTATAAATAATATTTATAACGTGATAATATTTATTTATAATATATATTTTTATTTGTTACAAATAAAAGTGGTATTTATTAAATGTCAAAAATTGAAGTACAATATATTAATATGATTAAATGAATATGTGTATAAACAGAAGATATTAATCTCTTATCTATATATATTAAAATAAGACCGAAGGGCATAATTGTAAAATTGTAGTTTTAATAATAGTTTATTAATTGAATTATTAAGTTCATCCATTATAAAGTCATAAATAACTTGATTATATTTACTCAAAAACATTGATTGTATTTTAGTGTATATAAAATTAAATTTTATAGAATATATATTTCATGATAAATTATATATATGTATATATATATTAAAATAAGACTGGATGGTATAATTGTAAAATCACAAATATACATATGGTCAATTAATAGAACTATTAATTAATTTTATTCATTGATATAAAATGATAATATATTTAAATTCTAAAAAATCAAATTGTATTTTTAATATAAGAAATTGTAAACAATATATTATAAATTTTATTTTAGATTTTTCTTTAATATTTTATAAATTTTATGATTCAATATATATATATATATATATATATATATATATATATATATAGATATATATTATTTTTTTAATTAAGATGTCACGCCCCAATTTGATAATATGACATAATTCAAAGAAAATGAGGCACATCGAGAACGAGACTTGCACTTGGGATATCAATCAAGTTTTAGAACTCAAACGAATAAGATAGAAAGCATCACACTTATCCCAAGTTAAGCAAAATATGAAGAAAGGGTGCCTCCTCAAGAAGGGATCGTAGCTTCTTGAGTAAACCAAATATCAGAGTTTTTAACAAGATTGGTAATAATCAAAAGTCTAACAAAAGACATTGAGTTTAGCAGCGGAAAGTTATCAAGGAAGTATGTATATGAAGATACACACTTCCGCATCTAACTATTACAAAACTTGAGTCTTCAGCTCCACTCCTCTGCTACCTCATACTCTTGCTCCAAATCTTCTATTAACCTGCGCATTTTAGAAATAATGCGAGTGGCTAAGTACAATTTTTACTTAGTGAACACATGCCCAAAAATATACATATATAAGTTTGTCATGCCTTTTTAATCGGGTCGCACATGGGGTTTTAAGTTTGAAATCCTCCCATGGCACCAAAACATTTTATGAATGAGCTAGCTCTTTTACACAGTTAAACTATCTGCAATTAAATATGTGACTGGGAGGTGGCCACCAACCACAGTCACAATGCTAGTCCATGTAGGGCGGGACCCTTTAACACGATAGCATTAAAGTGCACTAACTCGTGGCATCTTATTATACCAACCGGGCACGATCGTTAGAGACACGCAGTACGCATAGTCAACAATCACGTTCCCACGTGTAATGTTCTTCTCTGAGTGGGGTTCCCCCACAGAGAGGACATATAGCAAACACAAACAGTAGGCAATGACAAAGCACTTTAAACAAATCATTTTATCTCATGATTGATTTCTTTGAAAAGAAAACATCATTTTTATTTTATTTTAGCCCACCATATAGGGTAAAAGAAAGCCCACCTTAGTTGGTGTGATTGCAAGTGATTTCTCTAGTTGCTGATCCTTTCCTTGCCCTTTCCTATGACGTAAGGAACACAAGTAAATCCTCAAGGGATAATAGATTATTTAAAATCTAACTTATTAAAATAGTTCTAGACTCTTAATTGATCTTGGACTTCTCAATTTGAGCCATCGGATAAGGATATGTAAGAATGATTTGGCAATTTAGTTTGACGAACAAGATAGTCAAACGTTACTTCAATAGCTCGTGGTTCAACATCGAGCATTAATTCAAGGAACATGAATAATAATTCAATTTTATCGAACAAAACAAATGACTTCGTCAAGTGACTAATCTCTTTCAAGAGTTTAAGATTGAAAGAAGTTTCATTATGAATCATCGTACATTGCTTGAGAGTATAAGAATTCATCAAGTTGTTTCAACGAAATAATCGAGGAGATTATTGATCTAACTTGAAGATCGAATTAAGATTTCAAAGGTTAAGGTTTAACAAGTTTGATAAGCTTCAAAGGAAGTTCGAGTTACAAGAGTTTTTCAGTCAAACAAATCAAATTGATTTGAAAAGATTCTCGGAGAAGTTATAGAAGATAACATTTCTTCGTCGATTGATACAAGGAATATCAAACGAAACCAATTTGGATTTGAATTAATTGAATAAGGGCTTAGAATTTAAGAAAATGTTATTTGAGTTGATTGGTATAAAGGGTATCGAAAGATATGAAAGATAAATCGAATTGATCGAGGAAAGAACAAAATAGGGGAAATTTTCATTCTGTCTCGACCGAGATGGAGTGCATCTCGATGGAGATGAATGCATCGACCGAAATGAAGTGTATCTCGACCGATATGAGCATATCGACCGAGACGGGATGCATCTCGACCGATATGAGCATATCAACCGAGATGAGACACATATTGACCGGAATGAATAGAAATCGGCCATCTCGACCGGGATGAAGTCCATCTCAACCGATATGGACATATCAATCGAGATGGCCCTTATCTCGCCCGATATAGCCATTTCGACCGAAATGGAGTCTATATCGGCCGAAACAGATGCTATATGCCTTCCGGCAGAAATTCTTATTTTTGGCTCAAACGGTTATCCGGGCTCGTCCAATCGATTTCTAACAACACTAAATGGTTTTCTAATAAGTATAACGAGTCTAGACATGATTTAAACCATCAAAACATGTTGGAATCGAGATTTAACCACAATATTTCAATATAGGGCAAATATACCAAAATTGCTCCAAAATCAACACAACTCGATTTCTAGGTCCATATATCATTTCTAGGCTCATAATATAACATGCTAAACATGCATACGTACTCATAAACTCAATATCAAGCCTAGATCATGGCATTTAAAAACTAGGGCATAAACAATAACATGTTTAAATAAACAAAATAGCTAGAGGGAGGTTCGATTTATACTTCTAGGACGTTTATAGGTCCTTGTGAGCTTGATCAACCTTTGATTTCTCTATTTCTCACTTCAAAACAAAAAGGAATGGAAATCTAAGGTTGGAAATGGAAAGGAAATGAAGAGAGGGTTCCGAAAAGATATAGCTTTACCTTGAAAACCCTTCGCCGGAGCTTCGTCGGAGCTAGCCGGAATGTCGCCGAAAATCTTCGCCGGAGAAACTCTAGAGAGTTTAGTGAGAGAGAGTAAAAGTGGTGGAGTGAGAGGGGAAGTTATATTTATAGAGGGAGGTGAGGGGTAACTTTGTAATTACTGAAAGTCAAAAAGGTTAAAGTGGTTGTCATTTGCTTGTCACGTCGGTCACTTTAACATCACCTCACGTCAACTCCACATCTCTTCGCGTCATTGCACGGGAGACCGTGATATTTCGTCGATACATGAATGTTTATCGATCGATATTATCCCGATACAAAAATGTCGATCACCGAATAATTAATTGAGATTAATTAAACTAATTAATAATAATTTATTTTCTTCAATGAATAAAGGTGGCAAACAAATGATGCCAAAATAATAATTTCCGAAAATAAACTAATCGCGATATCTCGAATTAATTCTATAGCAAAATATAAACTTTGGAAAGCCGATAATTACATTCAAATTTTATGAGGGGTGTTACATCCTCCCCCATTCAAAAAAATTTCGTCCTGAAATTTCGCAGACTACAAAAAGAGTTTGGGATACTTTTCCTTCATTTCGTCTTCGAGTTCCCATGTTGCTTCTTCAGTGCCATGATGCTTCCAAAGAACTTTGACAAGGTTGATCTTTTTGTTGCGGAGCTCTTGGGTTTTGAAATCCATGATTGCTTCTGGTCCTTCTTCATAAGTTAGATCGGGCTGGAGCTGAACTTCATCTTGATGAATAACATGTCTCGGATCAAAAACGTTCTTCCGCAGTTGCGACACGTGAAAAGCGTTATGAACGGTTCCGAAACTGGGTGGCAAAGCCAAACGATACGCTACAGCTCCAATCCTTTCCAAAATCTCGTAAGGACCAATATATCGAGGTCTAAGCTTTTCCCTAGCTCCAAAACGAATGATTCCTGTAGAGGGCGATATTTTCTAAAACACCTTATCTCCGACTTCAAAAGTTAACTCGGTTCTTCTCTTGTCGGCATAAGACTTCTGTCGATCCTTTGCTTCTTTGATCCTAGCGTGGATCTGCCGAATGATTTCTATCATCTCAGCGACTGAATCAGGCCCTAAGATTTTACGCTCTCCAACTTCATCCCAATACAAGGGAGATCTGCACTTCCTTCCCTAGAGCGCTTCGTACGGGGCCATTCCGATTGTGGCATGGAAACTGTTGTTGTAAGCAAATTCAATCAGCGGCAAAATTGCCTCCCATTTCACTCCTCTGTCAAGAACGACTGTTCTGAGCATATCTTCCAAAGTCTGTATGGTCCTTTCCGTTTGACCGTCCGTTTGAGGGTGAAATGCGGTACTAAAATTCAAACGAGTTCCAAGCTCTTTCTGCAGGCTGGTCCAAAATCGAGATGTGAACTTTAAATCTCTATTAGATGTAATCGTCGTTGGCACGCCATGTAATCGGATGATTTCCTTGACATATATTTGGGCCAACTTATCTTATCCATATGTAATCTGAATTGGCAGAAAATGTGCGCTCTTGGTCAAGCGACCCACGATTACCCAAATAACAGTGTTTCGTCTTTGGGACTTGGGTAAACCAGTTACGAAATCCATCGCTATTGCATCCCATTTCCACTCAGGGACGTCAAGCGGCTGTAACTTTCCATTCAGCCTCTAATGCAATGCTTTCACTTGTTGACAAGCCAAACAACATTCTACGAATGTGGCAATGTCTCGTTTCATGCCTTCCCACCAAAATTTAGACTTCAAGTGTTGGTACATCTTTGTACTTTCAGGCTGGGCAGTGTACGGGGTTTCATGTGCTTCTCTCATGATTTCTTCTCTCAATTCATGAATCCTTGGCACACACAATCTTCCATCGTACATTATGGAATAATCGGAAGCTTCTTCAAAATTTGCGACTTTCTTCTCGCAGATTTGAAGTCGCATCTTTTCCAAACCTTCATCATTTCTCTGTGCTTCTACAATTCTCGTCCTTAGATTAGGACTTGCCAATAAGGCCGCTATTCTTGTGCTCACCGTTTCTGGTGGCGAAATCACTTCAAGATTTAGCTTTTCCATCTCCTTGATTAAATCCTCTTCTTGCGTACTTACAGCACAAGCTTTGGCTGGAGCTTTTCTGCTCAACGCATCAGCTACGGTATTAGCTTCACCGGGATGATAATTGATGATCAAGTCATAATCCTTCACTAATTCAAACCACCTTCTTTGCCTCATATTCAGGTCTTTTTGCTCAAAGAAGTACTTGAGGCTCTTTTGGTCAGTGAAGATTGCACATCTAGCTCCGTAGAGATGATGTCTCCAAATCTTTAACGCATGGACAATTGCTGCTAACTCCAGATCATGGGTTGGATAGTTTAATTTATGCATCCTTAACTGACGTGATGCATACGCAATCACTTTGCCTTCTTGTATCAAAACACAACCTAGACCGTTTTTGCAGGCATCCGTATACAACTCATAATCTTTTTACGCTTCTGGTACTGCCAAAACAGGGGCAGTGGTCAAGAGTTCTTTCAAACGTTGGAAACTCGCTTCACACTCTTCAGTCCATGTATACTTGATTCCTTTCCTCAGAAGTTGCGTTATTGGTCTGGCGATCTTAGAAAATCCTTCGATGAATCTACGATAATATCCAGCCAGTCCAAGAAAACTTCGAACTTCATTCGGGTTTTTAGGAGCTTCCCACTCCTTTACCGCTTGTATTTTAGCTGGGTCTACCTTGATTCCTTCTGCAGACACAATGTGTTCTAGGAACATCCCTTCTTTCAACCAAAATTCGCACTTACTAAACTTAGCATACAGTCTCTCCTTTCGTAGGGTTCTCAAGACTGTTCTCAAATGCTCTCGATGTTCCTCTTCACTCTTCGAATAGACAAGAATGTCATCTATGAAGACTAGAACATAATTGTCAAGATACGAATGAAACACGTGATTCATAAGATCCATGAATACTGTTGGCACGTTTGTCAATCCAAAAGGCATCAATAAAAACTCATAGTGGCCATATCTTGTAGAAAAGTTGTCTTCGGAATATCTTCTTGACGAATTTTTAACTGATGGTACCCAGATCTAAGGTCGATCTTCGAAAAGACCTTTGCTCCCTTGAGTTGATCAAAGAGATCGTCGATTCTTGGGAGTGGATACTTGTTCTTCAGAGTGAGTTTATTCAACTCCCGGTAATCAATGCACATACGCATAGATCCGTCCTTCTTCTTCACAAACAAGACAGGTGCTCCCCAAGGCGATGCGCTGGGTTGAATGAATCCCAGATCTAATAGCTCTTGTAACTGCACTTTCAACTCTTGCAGTTCCTTAGGGGCCATCCTATATGGAGCTTTTGAGATAGGAGCTACACTTGGTTCAAGATCGATAACAAATTCCAATTGCCTGTCTGGCGGCAATCCAGGTAGCTCATCAGGAAAAACATCTTCAAATTCCCTTACGACTACTACATCACTGACGGTGATGTTCTTCTTGTCATCCTCATTGAGTTACACAAGGTAAGCTCGGCTATCTTTTATGCTGGCCAATCGGTACGCTTGCATTGCGGTAATTAAGGGAATCCTGGTTCCTTTCCGAACTTTGTACAAGTGTACAGGTTCTCTCCCAGGCTGTCCAAAGGACACAATCCGGTCTTTGCACCGAATGGTGCATGGTTCTCTTCTAACCAGTCCATTCCTAGTATGATGTCCACATCTCTCATTTGTACGACGTTCAAACCGTTGGCTCTTAATGTGCATGCCCCGAAAGAAATTTCTAGGGTTGGACAAATAAGATTCGAGAGGGCTGATCCTCCAGTTGGGGTTACTATACACAAGTCATTCTTCGTTCTCTCGGTACTAAGCCCTAGATTCTGAATGCAATCGTCGGATACAAACGAATGCGATGCACCAGTATCAAAAAGCACAATAACTTGTGAATGGTCGATCAATCCCATACCTATCAGGTTTCCCTGATCTTCTTTCCCTTTTGGTTGTTCCAGAGCATAGGCTCGTCCTTATCGTGCTTGCTGTTGAGCTGGCTGTTGCTGTTGTGGCTGTTGTTGTTGTTGCTGAGGCACTTGCTGAATCGGCTTGGGTTGGATAGCACGGTTACGAGTGTTTCGCGGTTGTTGCTGGCCTTGCAATGCACGCAGTTGAGTGTTGCCTTGATTGTTTTGGCGCTGGTTGCGAAAATCTGGCCGATTGTTGCTCTGGCGACACTGTGATTAATAATGTCCCAGACGTCCGCAGTTGTAGCAGTTGGCACGGTAAGCAGCACATTCTCCTTGGTGGTCTCTTCCACAGCGATTGCAGTGTTTGATGGCGAAGTTGCTTTGACGGCTGATCCCTTGGTTCTGAAAATTCCTTTGATTTCCGCCTTGGTTGTTGCGGAAATTCTGATTGCCTTGCCAATTTCTTTTCTGTCCGGCTGTCGAAGCCTGCGGGACATCTTCTTGCTTTCTCTTGGTTCCTGCTTCAGTTGATGGCTCTGGCTTGTTAGACAAGAGAGCTGCTCGCAGTCCATTCTTCAGTGCAGCTTCAATGTTCAAGGCTCACTGCAGTGCGTCCTTGTAGTCCAATCCAGTCAGGCAAGCAATGGAAGCTTGGATGTCTGTTTGCAGTCCAGACATGAATTGGAGTGCCTTCTTCTGCTCAGTGTTCACCGCATCTGGAGCATACTTGGACAGACTGTTAAATATACGGTCGTACTCCGTCACGGACATTTCTCCTTGTACCAGGCGATGAAATTCTGCCTGTTTCTAAACTCGATACGTTAGAGGAATATATTGGGTGTAGAATTCCTCCTTGAAATTGTCCCAAGTTAGGGCACCTTCTTGCTCTGGAGTGAGCGTCTTCAGATGGGTGTCCCACCAATGTTCAGCCTCATCAGTCAACTGGAAGGAAATGCACTGGACTTTCTCCTGGTCAGTGCAGTTGAGAATTCTGAAAATTCACTCCATGGATTTGATCCATGTCTCTGCTTTTGGCGGGTCCTCGGTTCCGTCTAACAGTGGAGGATTTTGTTGGGTAAAGATCTCCCCGATTCTTCTAGGTTCGACAGGAGGTACTTGTGCCTCTTCTTCGTAATAATCCCAGTCTTGCCCAGGATGCGGTCCATCGCCTTGTTCTTGATGTGGTTCATTTGGATTGTCGAGTGGTTGGCCTCTTCCACGACCTCGGCCTCGGCCTCTTCCATGACCTCGGCACGGTCTCGGCCTCTTTCAGGGGCTTCTCTGGGCGGCATTCTACAAAGTAAATAATCTTTAAAAGGGTATTCAGGACCCTAAGTACGCACGATGCGTATCAAAAAATCCTTTTCAGGATTGCAGTGAAGACAACAATGATAAATACAAATATATTTGACATAATGGGTTATCCCACAATTTAGGGTTAACCGTCTTTTTAAGGGACAATATTCCCCGCAATACTTGCTAATAGCCAAGTTAACACAATTGCCGCAAAGATAGAAAATTCAGGACAAAAATTTAAACATAACAATATGTTATACATCCGAAACCCGGAAAGTGGGTGGGTAGCATTTTTGCTTTGAAAATCTTGGGGTTGGCGTGTTTGAAAATTGGCTTCCCAACTACCAGTTAGTACAATCAACGTTCATCTCCCGTAGGAGGCATCCTATTTACGATTACATTCAAGACATCCTGAAGTTAAGAAATGGGCCAACAAGGCACCTTACAATCACAGTCCTACAACATACATCTGATAGAAAATTACATATATGCATCGATAGGAATCTAAGGAAGACGATCAAAGGTCATCGTCCGACGATCCGAACATCCTGTCATCTGAGAAATCAACCACCTCGGGAGGGGTTGCAACATCCTCCTTGGGGTCCTCGTCACCAACATTCCATGACTCGTCTCCCCACTCCTGCTGCCATTGTTGCGGCCAATTTGCGGCTATCCAATCGTTGTTAGGCTGGACAACACCATCTGGTGGGGGCATCTCCTGATTGGGATTGACTTGTTCGTCGTCATCCTCGTCTTCTCTTTTCTCTTCTTCCTCATCCTCATCTTCTTCATCCCCATTGACTTCCTCATCATCCTCAGCTTCATCATCCGACCCTTTTTCACCCTTGGGATCTAGGTATTGATCCCCGAGTCGGTCACGCATCTCGTATCTCCAGGCTGGCGGTACAGGGCGGTCCCAATCAGGATTCTGAGAATCCTCGGAGTCATCATCAGGATAGGCGGGATAGTGACTGGCCTCTAGCTCCTCATCGCTGGGTTCGTAGGAGGAATCTTCTTCCGGGTCTTCTTCGGATTCGCTGTCAGATACGAAGCATCTAGCTTGGGAAGATCCCACTTCGATGTCATGGGGTTGCGGTGGATCCTGGAAGGTGGCTCGCTGATGGCGGATAAGGGTAATGAATCCCTCCAGGTCAGACTCATCGGTAGGGGAGTTATCCAGGTAGTTTCCGAGATTGGTTTGAACCCATGGCTACCACTGAGGAGGCATCAGCTCACCTAGGCGGCGTAGTCCCTCCATCCTAGTTACTCTGTGTGGGTGAGCATCCAACCAGAACTTGTAGAAGTCTGACAGAAAATGGCTCAGGGAGTCTCCTTGGCAGATTTGGTAGCTCCTGAAGTAACTGACTCGCCTCTCTCCTGAGGCGTTGCGTGGTAACGGTTTACGGTGAGTGAACTTGCATCGGGCCATCTGCGAATAGGTAAAGTCAAAAAGTCAGGTGGCCGGTAGATAATGATAGTAGTTTGCGCGTTTTAAATAGCAGAAGTAACGCAATTATAAGGTAATAATTCTAGGTTCAACTACGACGCATAATAGTCCTATCTTAATACATGCTTAGTCGAAGTCTCTCGCGAAGGTAAACTAAAACATGCTCCCTAAAAGCATCTAAGTTCTCCTAATAAAGCCTTTATAATTAAAGCATTCGTAATGCATATGGAAAATTTTCATGAAAATGCAACAATTTATGCATTGAAAGCCTTTGATAATTAGAATGCAACTATTTATGCATTAAACTCTTCATGAGCTTTGATAAAAGAGATGCAACAATGTATGCATTAACTCTTTATGATCTTTTAAGGATGCAACAAGGCATGCATCAAAACTTTTCACTTTTCAAAAAGGAGGCTTGCGCCTTAAACTTAATGCAATAATTTATGCAAAAAAAAATTTCTTGATGCGGCGCTGAGTACGAGTGCAAGAGCTGGAGCTGGTAAAGAGGTTTTCAACTTATCAAATAAATTGGAGGCCTCGAAACAAGGAGGACCTTGGTTCAGAGCGAAAAGAAAATTTTCAACCTCGCTCTGATACCACTTTGTCACGCCCCGATTTGATAATATGACATAATTCAAAGAAAATGAGGCACATCGGGTACGAGACTTGCACTTGGGATATCAATCAAGTTTTAGAACTCAAACGAATAAGATAAAAAGCATCACACTTATCCCAAGTTAAGTAAAATATGAAGAAAGGGTGCCTCCTCAAGAAGGGATCGTAGCTTCTTGAGTAAACCAAACATCAGAGTTTTTAACAAGATTGGTAATAATCAAAAGTCTAACAAAAGACATTGAATCTAGCAGCGGAAAGTTATAAAGGAAGTATGTATATGAAGATACACACTTCCGCATCTAACTATTACAAAAGGTGAGTCTTCAGCTCCACTCCTCTGCTACCTCGTACTCTTGCTCCAAATCTTCTATTAACCTGCGCATTTTAGAAATAATGCGAGGGGCTAAGTACAATTTGTACTTAGTGAACACATGCCCAAAAACATACATATATAAGTTTGTCATGCCTTTTTAATCGGGTCGCACATGGGGTTTTAAGTTTGAAATCCTCCCATGGCACCAAAATATTTTATGAATGAGCTAGCTCTTTTTCACAGTTAAACTATCTGCAATTAAATATGTGACTGGGAGGTGGCCACCAACCACAGTCACAATGCTAGTCCATGTAGGGCGGGACCCTTTAACACGATAGCATTAAAGTGCACTAACCCGTGGAATCTTATTATACCAACCGGGCATGATCATTAGAGACTCGCAGTACGCGTAGTCAATATTCACGTTCCCACGTGTAATGATCTTCTCTTAGTGGGGTTCCCCCACAGAGAGGACAGATAGAAAACACAAAAAGTAGGTAATGACAAAGCACTTAAAACAAATCATTTTATCTCATGCTTGATTTCTTTGAAAAGAAAACAACATTTTTATTTTATTTTAGCCCACCATATAGGGTAAAAGAAAGCCCACCTTAGTTGGTGTGATTGCAAGTGATTTCTCTAGTTGCCGATCCTTTCCTTGCCCTTTCCTATGACGTTAGGAATACAAGTAAATCCTCAATGGATAATAGATTATTTGAAATCTAACTTATTAAAATAGTTCTAGACTCTTAATCGATCTTGGACTTCTCAATTTGAGCCATCGGATAAGGATATGTAAGAATGATTTGGCAATTTAGTTTGACGAACAAGATAGTCAAACGTTACTTCAATAGCTCGTGGTTTAACAACGAGCATTAATTCAAGGAACATGAATAATAATTCAATTTGATCGAACAAAACAAATGACTTCGTCAAGTGACTAAGCTCTTTCAAGAGTTTAAGATTGAAAGAAGTTTCATTATGAATCATCGTACATTGCTTGAGAGTATAAGAACTCATCAAGTTGTTTCAACGAAATAATCGAGGAGATTATTGATCTAAATTGAAGATCGAATTAAGATTTCAAAGGTTAAGGTTTAACAAGTTTGATAAGCTTCAAAGGAAGTACGAGTTACAAGAGTTTTTCAGTCAAACAAATCAAATTGATTTGAAAAGATTCTCGGAGAAGTTATAGAAGATAACATTTCTTCGTCGATTGATACAAGGAATATCAAACGAAACCAATTTGGATTTGAATTAATTGAATAAGGGTCTAGAATTTAAGAAAATGTTATTTGAGTTGATTGGTATAAAGGGTATCGAAAGATATGAAAGATAAATCGAATTGATCGAAGAAAGAACAAAATAGGGGAAATTTTCATTCTGTCTCGACCGAGATGGAGTGCATCTCGACGAAGATGAATGCATCAACCGAAATGAAGTGTATCTTGACTGATATGAGCATATCGATCGAGACGGGATGCATCTCGACCGATATGAGCATATCGACCGAGATGAGACACATATAGACCGGAATGAATAGAAATCGGCCATCTCGACCGGGATGAAGTCCATCTCGACCGATATGGAGATATCGGTCGAGATGGCCCTTATCTCGCCCGATATAGCCATTTCGACCGAAATGGAGTCTATATCGGCCGAAACAGATGCTATATGCCTTCCGGCGGAAATTCTTGTTTTTGGCTCAAACGGTTATCCGGGCTCGTCCAATCGATTTCTAACAACACCAAATGGTTTTCTAATAAGTATAACGAGTCTAGACATGATTTAAACCATCAAAACATGTTGGAATCGAGATTTAACCACAATATTTCAATATAGGGCAAATATACCAAAAATGCTCCAAAATTAACACAACTCGATTTCTAGGTCCATATATCATTTCTAGGCTCATAATATAACATGCTAAACATGCATACGTACTCATAAACTCAATATCAAGCCTAGATCATGGCATTTAAAAACTAGGGCATAAACAATAACATGTTTAAATAAACAAAATATCTAGAGGGAGGTTCGATTTATACCTCTAGGACGTTTATAGGTCCTTGTGAGCTTGATCAACCTTTGATTTCTCTATTTCTCACTTCGAAACAAAAAGGAATGGAAATCTTAGGTTGGAAATGGAAAGGAAACGAAGAGAGGGTTCCGAAAAGGTATAACTTTACCTTGAAAACCCTTCGCCGGAGCTTCGTCGGAGCTTGCCGGAATGTCGCAGAAAATCTTCGCCGGAGAAACTCTAGAGAGTTTAGTGAGAGAGAGTAAAAGTGGTGGAGTGAGAGGGGAAGTTATATTTATAGAGGGAGGTGAGGGGTAACTTTGTAATTACTGAAAGTCAAAAAGGTTAAAGTGGTTGTCATTTGCTTGTCACGTCGGTCACTTTAACATCACCTCACGTCAACTCCACATCTCTTCGCGTCATTGCACGGGAGACCGTGATATTTTGTCGATACATGAATATTTATCGATCGATATTATCCCGATACGAAAATGTCGATCACCGAATAATTAATCGAGATTAATTAAACTAATTAATAATAATTTATTTTCTTCTATGAATAAAGGTGGCAAACAAATGAGGCCAAAATAATAATTTCCCAAAATAAATTGATCGCGATATCTCGAATTAATTCGATAGCAAAATATAAACTTCGGAGATCCGATAATTACATTCAAATTTTATGAGGGGTGTTACATAAGATCATATCAACATTTTCATTCAATATGTATAATTTCATTTTTATTATTTTATGGAAAATATCTATGAAATAGAGTACAAACTCACATTAAAAATAATATTAAAAGAATCAAAATTTTATTTTTCATGACATCTATCTAAAGATTTATGAAAACAAATAATTATTTTACTTAATTTATCTATCAATCAATCTTATATCATTTCACAATTTCTTTTTATCTTTTGTTAGCCTTTTGGTAAGATACATACTTCAGTAATAACCTTCCGCTGCTAAAACTCTTTATCTTTTGTTAGCCTTTTGATAACATACTACAACTCTGATATTTGATTTACTCAAGAAGCTACGATCCCTTCTTGAGGAGGCACCACCTTTAATATCTTTTGCTTAACTTGGGAGAAGTGTGATGGTTTCTTTCTTATCTACTTGAACTCTTCTTATTGATTGATATCCCAAGTGCAAGTCTCGTTCTCGATGTGCCTCAATTGTCTTATTTAAGTCTTGTTTATAAATCGGGGCGTGACAAAGTGGTATCAGAGCCAGGTTTGAAAATTTTTCTTTTTGCTCTGAACCGAGGTCCTCCTTGTTTCGAGGCCTCCACCTACTAAATATGATTCGGAAATGTCCTTACCAGCTCCAGCTCCTGCACTCGTACTCGGCGCCGCATCAAGAAAAAGAATCTTGCATAAATTATTGCATTAAAGTTTAAAAAGCAAGCCTTCTTTCGAAATATGAAAGTTTTTATGCATACATTGTTGCATCTCTTTTATCAAAGTTCATGAAGAGTTCCAATGCATAAATAGTTGCATCTCATGTCTAATGCATGAATTGTTGCATTACGAATTCGTTAATATAAAGGCCTTATTAGAGAATTTAGATGCTTTTAGGGAGCATGTGTTAGTTTTCCTTTGCGAGACACTTAGATTAAGCATGTACTAAGATAGGATTCTTATGCGCCGTAGCCGAACATAGAAGTATTACCTTTATAATCGCGTTACTTTCGCTACGCTAACCTTTGAATTTACGCAATCTATTATTTATATTTCTGCCTAACCTATGGACTCCTTTGACCTTATCTACTCGCAGATGGCCAAGCCTTTCTTTACTCGTCGCAAACCTCTGCCATGCAACGCCTCAGGAGAGCGTCGTGTTAGCTACTTCCGAAGCTACAAAATATGCCGTGGCGACTCCCTGAACCGATTTCTCACTGACTTCTACAAGTTCTGGGAAGATGCACACCCTCATGGAGTAACCCGTACTGAAGGACTCCGCCACTTGGTGGAACTGCTGCCGCCTCACTGGCAATCTTGGGCGCAAGCTAACTACCGAGACTTCCTCGATGACTCCCCTGCTGACGAATCTGATTTGGAAGGGTTCATAGCCCTTATCCGTGCACAGAAGGCATCATTCAGAAGCCCTCCTCCTAGCCCACGGGCACATGATCATGAAGCCGGATCTTCACGAGCCTCAATACCGGTATCTGAAGGAGAAAGTGAGACTGACTCAGAAGAGGATCCTGAAGAGAATCCATCACTCGGACCGAGCGATGAGGAATTAGACGCCAGCCACTACCCCGCCTATTCCGATGAGGATGACTCCGACGATTCTCAGAATCCCGATTTGGATCGCCCTATACCAGCCGCGTGGAGACAGGAAATGCGGGACAGACTCGGAGACCAATACATCGATCCTGAGGGAAATGAAGAAGAGTCCGACGAAGCTGAGGATGAGGAAGATGAGGAGGATCCAGAAGAGGATGAAGAAGAAGAAGACGAAGAAGGTAACGAGGAAGGAGACGGTCAAGGAGATGGGAACGAGCAGAACATGGTTGAGGAAGGGAATGGTGGACTTGTTCCGATGGCTTTCGAGTGGATGGCTGCCAACTGGCAGCAACAGTGGCAACAAGAATGGGGCAATGAACCGATGAATGATGACGAAGAAGAAGACCCCGAGGAACTTCCTACCTCCCCAGAGATCATCGATTGCTCTGACGATGGGATGTTCGACTCATCGGACGATGATTATTGATTGCCAGCCTCGCCTGGACTATTAGATGCATATATGTGATAATTATCAGTTGTAACCGTAGGATGTGTGATTGTAGGGTACCTTGTTAGACCCGTCTCTAACTATTCGAATGAAATCAATGTAATCGTAATTAGGATGCCTCCCTTGGGAGAAGACGAATGTTGTAATCTTGGTAGCGGGAAGCTAATTTTCAAACGCGGCAACCCCAAGATTTCTAATGGAAATGCTACCGCCCACTTTCCGGGCATTTCGGATGTATATCATGTTGTTATGTTTAATGCTTTCCATCTTAATATTACATCTTCTTGATCGTATAACGATTTGTGTAGCATGGGCTAATGCCAAATATTGAAGGGAATACTGTCCCTTAAAAGACTGTTAACCCTAAATTGTGGGATAACCTACACTACTCAAGTGTTGTAATATGATTGTGCAATCCTCATAAGGATTTTTCGATACGCATTGTGCGTATTTAGGATCCTGAATACCCTTTTAACTACTATTTGCTTTGCAGAATGCCGCCTAGAGAAGCCCCTGCTAGAGGCCGAGGACGAGGCCGAGGCCGAAGACGAGGACAAGGCCGTGGAAGAGGCCAACCTCAATTGAACCCAGAGGGACCGAATCCAAACCAAGGCGAAGGTCCCCAACATGAACAAAATTGGGAGCACTATGATGAGGAGATGCAAGCACCTCCTGTTGAACCTAGAAAGATCGGGGAGATCTTTACCCGACAGAATCCGCCGCTGCTAGACGGAACCGAAGATCCGCCTAAAGCTGAAACATGGATAAAGTCCATGGAAAGGATCTTCAGGATACTTGATTGCACCGACCGAGAGAAAGTCCAGTGCATTTCTTTCCAACTGACTGACGAAGCCGAACACTGGTGGGATACCCATATGAAGACGCTCACTCCTGAGCAAGAAGGTGCCCTAACTTGGGATCAATTTAAGGCGGAATTCTACACCAAGTACATCCCTCTGACGTACCGAGTCCAGAAACAAGCGGAATTTCACCGCCTTGTGCAAGGAGAAATGTCTGTAACAGAATATGACCGGATGTTCAACAGTCTGTCAAAGTATGCTCCAGACGCGGTGAACACCGAGCAGAAGAAGGCGCTTCAATTCATGTCTAGACTGAAAACAGACATCCAAGCTTCTCTTGCTTGCTTAACTGGGCTAGATTACACCGACGCACTGCAGCGAGCCTTGAATATTGAAGCAGCACTGAAGAATGGATTGCGAGCTGCTCTCTTGGCCAACAAGCTCGAGCAACCCACTGGATCAGGAACAAAAAGAAAGCAGGATGACGTTGCACAGACCCCGGCAACCGGACAAAGGAGAAACTGGCAAGGCAGCCAAAATTTTCGCAACAATCAGGCTGAAAATCAGAGGAGTTTCCAGAACCAAGGGAACAACCGCCGGGGAAACTTTGCTGTCAGATGCTGCAACCGTTGTGGAAGAGACCACCCGGGAGAATGCGCTGCACTTCGTGCCAACTGCTACAACTGCGGGAAGATGGGACACTATTCGTCACAGTGTCGCCAGGGCAACAATCGCCAGGATTTCCGGAATCAGCGCCAAGGCAACCAAGGCAATACCCAGCTACGAGCACTACAAGGCCAGCAGAAACCCAAGAACAACCGCAACCGCGCTATTCAAGCCAGGCCGATTCAGCAGCCGCCTCAGCAGCCGCAACCGCAACAGCAACCGCCGCAGCAGCAAAATCAACATCAGCCAGCTCAGCAGCCAGCACGTCAGGGAAGAGCCTATGCCCTTGAACAGCCGAAGGAGAAGGAAGATCAGGGAAACCTAACAGGTATGGGATTAGTAAACCAGTCACCGATTATTGTGCTTTTTGATACTGGCGCATCATATTCATTCATATCTGAAGATTGTATCCAGAACCTAGGGCTTAGTACCGAGAAAACTAAGAATGATTTGTGTGTAATCACCCCGACCGGTGGATCAACTCTCTCGAACCTTACCTGCCCGACCCTAGGAATCTCTTTTGGAACATGCATATTAAAAGCCAACGGTTTGAACGTCCTACAAATGAAAGATGTGGACATAATTCTGGGAATGGACTGGTTGGAAGAAAACCATGCCACCATCCGATGCAAGGATAGGATTGTGTCTTTTGAACAAGCTGGGAGAGAACCAGTGTACTTGCATAGAGTTCGGAAAGGAACAAGGATTCCCCTAATTTCTGCCATGCAAGCATACCGATTGGCCAGCATAAAGGATAGTCAAGCTTTCCTTGTGTACCTCAATAAGGATGACAAGAAGGACATTACTGTCAGCGACGTAGAAGTCGTCAGAGAATTTGAAGATGTTTTTCCCGATAAGCTACCTGGATTGCCGCCAGATAGGCAACTAGAATTTGTTATTGACCTTGAACCAAGTGCAGCTCCTATTTCAAAAGCTCCGTACAGAATGGCCCCCAAGGAACTGCAAGAGTTGAAGGTGCAATTGCAAGAATTGCTAGACCTGGGATTCATTCGACCCAGTGCATCGCCTTGGGGAGCGCCTGTTCTTTTTGTTAAGAAGAAAGATGGGTCTATGCGCATGTGTATTGATTACCGCGAGCTGAACAAACTCACTTTGAAGAACAAGTATCCACTCCCAAGAATCGACGATCTCTTTGATCAACTTAAGGGAGCAAAGGTCTTTTCGAAGATTGACCTCAGGTCCGGATACCATAAGCTCAAGATCCGCCCAACGGATATTCCAAAGACCGCTTTTCGAACAAGATATGGCCACTATGAGTTTGTAGTGATGCCTTTTGGATTGACAAATGCACCAGCAGTATTCATGGATCTTATGAATCGTGTGTTTCATCCATATCTAGATAATTTTGTCCTAGTCTTCATAGACGACATCCTTGTCTACTCGAAGAGTGAAGAGGAACATCGAGAACATCTGAGAACAGTCTTGAGAACCCTGCGAAAGGAGAGACTATACGCTAAATTCAGCAAATGTGAATTTTGGTTGAAGGAAGTGATGTTTCTAGGACACATAGTATCCGCTGAAGGAATTAAAGTGGACCCAGCAAAGATACAAGCTGTGAAGGATTGGGATGCTCCCAAAAATCCGAACGAAGTTCGAAGCTTTCTTGGACTGGCAGGATATTATCGCAGATTCATTGAAGGATTTTCTAAAATTGCCAGACCAATGACGCAACTTTTGAGGAAAGGAATCAAGTATACTAGGACAGAAGAGTGCGAAGCGAGTTTTCAACGCTTGAAAGAACTCTTAACCACTGCCCCAGTCTTGGCAGTACCAGAAGCAGATAAAGACTATGAGCTGTATACAGATGCCTCGAAGAATGGTCTAGGTTGTGTATTGATGCAAGAAGGCAAAGTGATTGCATATGCATCACGTCAATTGAGGACGCATGAATTAAACTACCCAACCCATGACCTAGAACTAGCAGCCATCGTGCATGCATTGAAGATTTGGAGACATCATCTCTATGGAGCTAGATGTGCGATCTTCACTGACCACAAGAGCCTCAAATATTTCTTTGAGCAAAAAGATCTGAATATGAGACAAAGAAGATGGTTAGAACTAGTGAAGGACTATGACTTGATCATTAATTATCATCCAGGAAAAGCTAATTCAGTAGCTGATGCGTTGAGCAGAAAGTCTCCAGCCAAAGCTTGTGCTGTGATAACGCAAAAGGACGAATTGATCAAGGATTTTGAAAGGATGAATCTTGAATTGGTCACACCACCAGAGACGGTGAGTACTAGGATAGCAGCCTTATTGGCAAGTCCTGGTCTAAGGACGAGAATTGTGGAAGCGCAAAGGCAAGATGAAGGTTTGGAGAAGATACGACTTCAGATTCGTGAGGAGAAAGTCGCAAACTTTCAAGAAGCTTCCGATAATGCCATAATGTACGACGAAAGATTGTGTGTGCCGAAGGTTAATGATTTGAAAGAAGAAATCATGAGAGAAGCACACGAAACACTGTACACTGCCCACCCTGGAAGTACGAAGATGTATCAAGACTTGAAGTCCAAATTTTGGTGGGAAGGCATGAAGCGAGACATAGCCCTGTTCGTAGAACGATGCTTGGCATGTCAACAAGTAAAAGCATTGCATCAAAGGCCGTATGGAAAAGTACAGCCGCTTGACATTCCTGAGTGGAAGTGGGATGCAATAGCTATGGATTTTGTAACTGGTTTACCTAAGTCCCAAAGAGGGAACACTGCTATTTGGGTAATTGTGGACCGCCTAACCAAGTGTGCACATTTTTTTGCCGATCCAAATTACGTATGGATCAGATAAGTGGCCCAGCTCTATGTCAAGGAAATCATACGACTGCATGGAGTGCCAACCACGATCACATCTGACAGAGATGCGAAGTTCACTTCACGATTTTGGACTAGCTTACAGAAAGAGCTCGGAACTCGATTGATCTTCAGCACTGCTTTTCACCCTCAAACTGATGGTCAAACCGAGAGAACCATTCAAACCCTAGAGGATATGCTCAGAACAGTTGTTCTTGACCGAGGGGTGAAATGGGAAGCCGTCCTACCATTGATAGAATTTGCATACAACAACAGTTTTCAAGCCACCATTGGAATGGCCCCGTATGAAGCACTTTATGGAAGAAAGTGTAGATCTCCTTTGTATTGGGACGAAGTTGGAGAACGAAAGGTTTTAGGACCCGACTCAGTCGCTGAGATGATAGGAATCGTTCGACAAATACGTGATAGAATCAAAGAAGCTCAAGATCGACAGAAGTCTTACGCTGACAAGAGACGAACCGAGTTGACTTTTGAAGTTGGAGACAAGGTATTTTTGAAGATATCGCCCTCTAAGGGAATTATTCGCTTTGGAGCTAGAGGTAAGCGTAGACCTCGATATATTGGTCCTTACAAGATTTTGGAAAGAATTGGAGCTGTAGCATATCGTTTGGCATTGCCACCGAGTTTCGAAAATGTTCATAACGTCTTTCACGTGTTGCAATTGCGGAAGTATGTCTACGATCCCAGACATGTTATTCAACAAGATGAAGTTCAGCTTCAACCTGACTTGACTTACGAAGAAGGACCAGAGGCAATCATGGATTTCAAAACGCAAGAGCTCCGCAACAAGAAGATCAACCTTGTCAAAGTTCTTTGGAAACACCATGGTACTGAAGAAGCTACGTGGGAACTTGAAGACAAGATGAAGGAGAAGTATCCCGAGCTATTCATGTAATTTGCGAAATTTCGGGACAAAAGTTTTTTGAGTGGGGGAGGATGTAACACCCTTCATAAAATTTGAATGTAATTATCGGATTTTCGAAGTTTATATTTTGCTATCGAATTAATCTCGATTAATTATTCGCTGATCGACATTTTCGTATCGGGATAATATCGATCGATAAATACTCGTGTATCGACGAAATATCACGGTCTCCCGTGCAATGACGCGAAGAGATGTGGAGTTGACGTGAGGTGATGTTAAAGTAACCGATGTGACAATCGAATGACAACCACTTTAACCTTTTTGACTTTCGGTAATTACAAAGTTACCCCTCACCTCCCTCTATAAATATAACATTCTATCTCACTCCACCACTTTCACTTTCTCTCCCAAAACTCTCTAGAGTTTTTCCGGCGAGATTTCCGGCGACATTCCGGCGAGCTTCGACGAAGCTCCGACGAGGAGATTTTAAGGTAAAACTATATCTTTTCGGAACCCTCTCTCCGTTTCCCTTCCATTTTCGAACTTAGTTTTCCATTCCTTCGTGTTTTGAAGTGGGAAATCGACGAACTAAGGGTTGATCAAGCTTACGACGGTCTTGAAACATCAAGGAGGTATAAATCGAACCTCCCTCTAGCTATTTTATCGATTTAAACATGTTATGATTTTTGCCCTAGTTTATAAATGTCATGATCTAGGCTTGATATTGAGTTTATGAGTACGTATGCATGTTTAGCATGTTATATTATGAGCCTAGAAACGATAATATCGACATAGGAATCGAGTTGTGTTGATTTAGGAGCATTTTTGGTATGTTTGCCCTATTGGGACATATTGAGGTTTTATCTCGATTCGAACATGTTTTGATAGTTTAAATCATGTCTAGACTCATTATATATGTTTAGGAACCATTTGGTGTTGTTAGAAATCGATTGGACGAGTCCGGATAACCGTTTGAGCCAAAACACAAAAATTCCGCCGAAAGCTTCAAGCCTCTGTTTCGACCGACACAGATTGTGTCGACCAAAACAGAGCCAAAATTTCGATCGACACAGATTGTGTCAACCGAAACAGAGCCAAAATTTCGATCGACACAGATTGTGTCGACCGAAACAGAGCCTAAATTTCGATCGACACAGTTTGTGTCGATCGACACAGATGTTATTCCTTGAGATTTTGTTGTCCATCATTCGTATCGATCGACACACTTCATTTCAATTGACATTCTTAACATAACAAGCCATTTCGATCGACACACTTGGTGTCGGTCGACAAACACTTGAATTCGGTCGACATTTCTTCTTATCGACCGACACAAACCAAACTGGTCGACACATGCTTCGGTCGACACGCATACGTATGTCAAACACCCATATCGATCGACACTACTTATGTCGATCGACACAGACACATAATTTGAAATTTTCAACTTTCATTCTTCGATCGATTCGACTTATCATTTATACCTTTTGATATCCTTTCGATTGATCGATTAATACAACCATATCTCAATTCTAAATTCATCATTCGATTAATTGAATTCCAATTTCG
>JAPKLW010004847.1:0-24140 GCA_026898455.1 Plectranthus barbatus
GTAAACTTAGCACACTCATCCCGGAGCATCGACCAAATGACTCCGGAGAGCCGCAGCTAGTGCCACGCTCGTTCCGGGCCATTAGACAATGTTTCCGGAGAGCACGCAACAAGTCACCGCCATTAAATAAGCAAGCGGCCTTATACCCCGGTTTACTATCAAAATGACAAGCAATCACAGCAGGTTCAGACAGAGCAAGTCGCCACTTCCCACAAAACCCCAATCCTCCAAACCCTTCGAATTCATAGCTCAATTGAAAAGGATTTAAACACAAGCGCAGCAAACAGCCCAGTCCTCAGAACAGAGCAGCAATAAGGAAAAAAAAGGCATATGAGCAGCCCTCAACAAAAAAAGTGGTGCAGAAAATTAAAAAATATGCGATTCAGAAAATTAAAAAAAAAATGCAATTCATTTAAGAGAGCCATTATCATGCTCATAAGCAAAATGAAAGGGGGATATTTCAATAAACAAGAACACAGCAAGAGAGGAACGGCAGAAATCAATCAAAGATAAAGAAAAAAAAAAAGGTAAAAAAAAAGGAGACAGAGATAAAGAGTTTCTGAGTAACTCAAAATGGCTTACTCCACTCAAAAAAAGGAGTCTGAGATAAAGAGTTTCTGAGTAACTCAAAATGGCTTACTCCACTCATCACCCCTCTCCTTACCACATGAAAAAATTCTTGGAAGCTCTAATGTCTTGCCAGCTTCAGCAAAAAAAAAAACTCTCCAAAAATACCTGCAATGTTTGAGTACCACCATAAGAAAAAAAAAACGAAACAGAACGGGGGAGAAGCAGAAAGATAAAAGGAAGCAAAATAAGATAACAACCATCAAGAAAGAGTTTGAAATAAAGGGGTGTTGAAGCTTCAAAACTTCCAGTTTCTAACTCCAGTCAAGATACAGCAAATATCCAAGACAAATATCTGCAATGTTAAAAAAAAAAAACAAAAAAAAAAAAAAACTGAATGCATCAGTAGAGAAGATAGAATAAAAGAACAAGGAAGCAAAGGCACAAAAAAAAAACGAAAGAAGCAGAGTATGTGTAGCAAGAAACCGAAGCAAAGAAACTCACAAAAAAAAAGGAAAATAAGCAAAGCCTGAAAAGAAAGTAAGCAGCTTCAACTTTCAATCTTGGCCAAAAATGCAGAAAAAGGAGAGGCCCTGCACAGTTAAAAGGAAGAAATGTAAAAAAAAAAAATGCATAAAAATGAAGATTAAAATCTCACTGCTGTACTCCACCTCTGAAGAAAAGAGCCATCTCTGTGGAGCCATGCCACATATATCAAAATATGACGGGAGATTTGAGAGCACGAGAAAATTCTTGAGTAAATTTCATGGACGTGTTTTGTCCTGCTGGTGAAAATCTCCAAAGAATGGTTAAAAAAAAGGAAACTAAAAAAAAGAAGGAGAAGAGAATACATTGATTTTTACCTCCTTCTTCTCCTAATGTAACTGAAAGGATTAGGGTTGAACTCTCTGTTGATTGGTAGCAGCTTGTTCAAATAGCAGGAGAGGACCGTTGTCCTTGCCTAACAAATTGTCCTCGTCGACTGGCACTATTTCTCTCTCTTTTGTTCGCATTGCAGAAGTACTACTGAATAGGGGTGGCAATTCGTGCGGATCGGATCCTTATCGTGTCAATCCGTTATCGATCCAATCCGTTAAGGTCAAATCCGTATCCGATCCGTTAAGAAAAATCAAAATCCGTATCCGTATCCGATCCGTTAAGCTCAAATCCGTATCCGCATGTATCCGATCCGTATTCGTTAAGGATCCAATAAGTATCCAATCCGAATGATCCGTTATGTATCCGATCCGATAAAGATCCGATAGGAATCTAAATCGTTTTAATTCAATAAGAATCCGTTTCAATAAACAAAATTATAATCCAATAAAAATTTGATAAGATAATACAAAATATTCATATTTGATTGTTCAAATAATGTGTTTGATAAATAAATAAAATTGTAATTTCATTTGAAATTAAAATCTTCAGTTAAATATCTCAAGATATATAGATGAGTCTTAAATTCAAATTCTAGTGGTCAAACATGCTCATTTCTAAATACTGATAATTCTTTTACCTTAGTCGTCAATACTCCACTTACAATTTTGAGAGAGAAAAATATTAATTTAATTTTTAAGATTTATAACAAATAAAATAAATTATAATAAATATCATTAATCAATCATGGTGAATTTGAAAGAGTTGAGACAATGAATGAGAATCTACAATACTTTCACCAGCATTAAAATTTAAGATCTCACCAATTAGTTAATCCGTTGAGAAAAAAATAAAGTTATTAAATATTGATAGTAGAAGAAAGTAAATATTAAAAAATATAGAATAGATAAATAAATACATTTTTGTGGTGAATTAATTAAATGGGACACGTCCAATGAAGAACCAAGAGATTTGAGTTTTTTGAAAAACTCTAAATCTATATTAATATATTAAAATTAATTAATTAATTATTATATTTTAAAAATAAATATTTTTATTAATTTATTAACGGATATCCGTATCCAATCCGAATCCGATCCATTTAATGAATTATCCAATCCGTATCCAATCCGAATCCGGTCCGAAATTTTCGTGTCCTTATCGTGTCGATCCGATAAGGATCCATATCCAATAAATCTCAATCCGTATCCTTTATTATCGTGCGGATTCGTGTCGGATTATCGGATCGGATCAAAAATTATCACCCCTACTACTGAAGATACAAGTTTTATTGGGATCTTTAAATTAAGACATTGGGCTAATGGGCTGCGTGAGTATGGATGAGGAATTATAATTTAAAATAGGGGCATATGATTTTCTAACCGGGCCATAATAAGGAGAGGGTATCTTGGGCTCTAATGACAAGATAAATGGGTTATGAATATTTTCATAAATCTACTAGTGTCCCATTAATTTATTGAAAATTTAAAAGATCATGGACATGGTGGCATTGGGATTTTGCAACATCTTGGACTGCAACAAAGTCACGAAAAAAGAGGTATGCCATAAATAATAAAAAGGACAAAGGAGATGGATGTTTCCTTCTTGCATTCGGATTGAAGTTGCGACAAATTAAGTAAAAATATATGGACCTCTAGTTTGAAGTTCTCAAATTTATTGGTAGTAAGCCACATATAAATTTTGAAAATGAGATAAAAGGATTTGATTTCCTTTTAAAGTTATCCACAAATTCAAGTCAAATTCAAGAACTCCATGATATGAGTATAAACTATCTAATAAAATTCAAATCAAATTCAAGAACTCCATGATATGAGTATAAACTATCAAAATGATTGAGACTCGTCCTCTCACAGTCATTCGAGAACAAGTCTCAAGGGGGCAATTTGTAGACACACAAAAATTCACGTCCAATTAAAACGCGCCACGTGGATCCAAATAATTAAATATCAATTTATTTAATTTTTAGGAATTAATTTTAACAAATTCCTAAATTAAATAAATAAAATATGATATTTACAATTTTATCCAGTAAGGGGTTGACATGTGGCAAGCTTACCATATATGAGAAGCATATAATCACAATTCCATGGACGAATAAGATCACGCCACCTACACCCTAAGATCTCTCAATTTTGCCTATAAATACAAGGCATAAGTTGAAGAAAAATCATAAGTGAAGTGAAGTGAAGAAGGCAAATTGAAGAGCTCAAGACTTGA
This sequence comes from Plectranthus barbatus, assembly GCA_026898455.1. Classification (NCBI taxonomy): domain Eukaryota; kingdom Viridiplantae; phylum Streptophyta; class Magnoliopsida; order Lamiales; family Lamiaceae; genus Plectranthus; species Plectranthus barbatus. The sequence continues at coordinate 3,682 of JAPKLW010004847.1, forward strand.
AGAATTCTCTCAAAGATTCAAGGCATTCCTTTGAAGATTTGAAGGCGTTCTTCGTCATCTTCAACGCGTTCCTCATCAAAGTCAAGCAAATCCTACGTTTGATTCGGAATCAAGACTCATAGTCCCCGAAGAAACGTTAGAAGTCCTCCAAATTGTTGAAGAAAAGGATCAAAGACTAAAATCAAGAAGAACAAGAAGATCAAGCTTCAAGAACACGAAGAACAAGGTCGAAGATCTTCAAGAAATCATTCAAGAATGACGTTTAATCCAAAAACAAGGTGAAAACCCTTTGGATTAACGTTATAAAGCTTCAAGATCAAATTGAAGAGGATCGACGGAGCCAAATTCTGTTGAAGACCTCGAAGACACTTAAAGATCAAGTTCGAAGAGAAGAATCAAAGGAAGAATAGAGATTGAATCCACAAAATGTATTTTGATCCAAATTGAGATTGAATTGTATCCAAATTTCGTGTTTATTGAATTGAATACGATTTTCGTGATTACACATATTTTTATTTTGTAATCTCTTATTGTGAATTATATCCTACAATTATGGGTGAAATTTGTCTCAAGTTGTATTTTGCATTTAAGTTTATGTGCTATGTGTAAGATTATTTTGTTGTTTTTAAAAATTGAATAATTTTATTATGTTATATAATATGATGTATTGAAAAAAAATTGTTGACAGTTTAGTTAATGATAAGTGACATAGGGTATGCATAATAAAAACGAAATTATTCAATTCCAATTTATTATTATCCAAAACAATGATGTCATATTATGGAATATATAAATACTATTAAGTTAATCATTTAAAATGATTAATTATTGGAATTAGATATTTCTTTTATTGTCTTATTGAATTAAATTATTAAAATGCTATAAATGTTTCATACAGTTTTGCATTTACATATTTAAAAAATTCATATTATTTACTTAAAAAAATATTAAATTTAATATTATTTTAATATATATAATTATATTCACATGCGTCGCATGAGGTGCAATACTAGTTAAAATTTTAAAATTATAACTTCTTGATCACAAACAACATGCTTTCACATTACATCTTGAATAAAGGATATAATCCTATATCTTTATATAATCTTAGAATTCCTTATTTCGGTGTGGATATAATTTAACCATATTCCTTTCCTTACATGTATTGGAATTTTTATCGAAATCTTTGATTGTCAGTAGTCAATATCTCCTTTAGTTCGATGATATTCACTATTTACCACCAACTTATTAGACTAAACTAATACTCCCTCCGTTCCAATTTATTAGTTCCACTTTCCTTTTCGATTTGTCCCATTTATTAGTTCAATTTTTTAAAATGGCAAATTTTTTCACACTCATTAATAAAATATTAATTTCACTACACTCACAAACATTGGTTACTGTGTCGTTTCATTTTGAGACTATTAATTTGGGATATAGGGAGTATTTATTAAGAAGGTTCAAAAATATAAATTTAAATTAATGTGTATTACTCTACTCTAAAACTCTTTTATGGCCCAAATTACATAAAAGAGAGATTTATAATAATTACATGAGAAAGGGAAAAAAACCTACCAACCATAAAAGAGTTTTAGTAGAGTAATACACATTAGTTTAAATTTATATTCCATTTTATCTTTTTTAAGTAAAACACATTAATTTGAATTTCATGTATCTCAAATCTATAATATATTAACCACAAATGAAATGTTTTAACCATTTTCACACTCAATTAAGAATTTCATTTTAAAAGATTTATAGACAGTGCTTAGTTCCCATTATCCGTGAATAATCATGAAAAAGGGCCAATACATCGACCACAAACGCTTTTAAATTATTACTCACTTATTATGCAATGTTTCTTTATTTTGGGCGACATCGACCAACATCTAGAAGAATAGGATCTAAAATGTCAAGATTAAAAAAGATGTTTCATGAATAATATAGAATATTCACGCTTGAATTTGTTTCAGACTTAAAAGGTCTTATTTAATTTGGGATAATATCATCTCAAAATGATTAAAGTTCTAGATGCCAATTTGCAATATAAAAGTTATAAAGCAAATTAATTAATTTGTTAAAACAATTACTTCCTCCATTTCAATTATTTGTGTTGTGATTGACGAATGCATACACTAAAATGATGGACAATCAACAAGAAACACACAATACGCGATTTACGTGATTCGGTGAGAACACCTACGTCCACGGAAGGTTAAGAGCAATCTTTTATTGATGATGAGTATATGGGTTACACTTCTCAGCTCTCAATTTTCTCTCAACAATGGCAGCTCTCTCTCTGTATTTTCTCTCTCCCCGATCAGATGAAGAAGATGACTGTTTTGGAAAACACCTAGTCTTGACTAGTTCCTAACTTTCAACCACCTAATCCCTTGCCTCCAATCAGATGCTTACAGCTGTACAGAAACTCAACAACCATACAAAGTTGTTTAACAATTTTTTAAGTAAAATGCGACACTCAATTACTTCACCAAATTCCAGCTGCCCGACTTCTTCTTCATTTAGTTGCAGTCACACCATATCAAGTCTCCCTCCTGACTGCAACATCTGGATTTACTCCTTCCCCTCAGTTAGTTCCACTACAGAACTTACAAGCTAACCAACTGGTTAGCAAACCTTCATCAACTCCATACAAAATCTGAACTTTGCTGAAGGTATAACCTTCGTGAGAGCATCTGCAGCATTCTCCTTGGTAGACACCTTGCTCATACATATTACTCCCTTTTGAACTATATCTCTTACAAAATGGTATCTCACATCAATATGTTTGGATTTATCATGAAATACCTCATGCTTTGTAATATGTAATGCGCTTTGTGACTCACACAACACCTTGACTGATTCCTGCATCACTCCTAGTTCACTGAGCAACCCTCTCAGCCAAATAGCTTCTTTGATAGCTTCGGTTACTACCATAAATTCTGCCTCCGTAGTTGAGAGTGCTACCACATATTGCAGCTTGGATTTCCACACTACTGCAGTACCAAATAGAACAAACACATACCCCGTTTGTGAATTTCTCGAGTCTATGCTGGCAGCATAGTCCAAGTCTACAAATCCAACTAGAGCTTCTGAATTTCCTTCCTCCTTTCTTTCAAATAGTAATCCATATTCTTTAGTTCCCTTCAGGTACCTGAGTATTCCAAGCAGAGCATACCAGTGACCTTTCCCAGGCTTCGACATAAATTGACTTGTAATACTTATATCATAAGCTATATCTGGCCTTGAACATATCATCAGATACATAATGCTCCCTACTAGACTTGAATATGGAATATGATCCATGTATTTCTGTTCTTCTTCATCTTTAGGACACAAGGCTTCAGACAATTTAACCTCCTGCCCAATTGGAATAGCAAGACATCTAGCTTGCTGCATGTTGAACCTCCCTATAACCTTCTCTAGGTACTTCCCTTAACATAACTTTAGTTTTCCATCCTTCCTACTCCTTATTATGTCCATGCCTAGTATTCTGCAAGCCACCCCCAAATCCTTCATCTCAAATTCAGACTCCAAGTCCTTCTTCACTTTCTGAATATCCTCAACAAATTTCCCAGCCAAGAGCATATCATCTACGTATAACAACAGGTAGATGATACTAGCTCCAGATCCACTTTTCAGATACACACAATGATCAAAATTTGACTTCCTGAATCCAATATTCTTCATATGCTAGTCAAATCTCTTGTTCCATTGCCTCGGGCTTTGCTTGAGGCCATATAGGGACCTGTTTAGGAGACACACTTTATCTTCCTTCCCTTTCTCCAAGTATCCTGGTGGCTGATCCATGTGAAGAATCTCCTCCAAGTCACCATGTAAGAATGTTGTCTTGACATCAAGTTGGTGCAACTCAAGATCAAATTGTACTACAATTGCCAAGAGAATTCTTATAGAGCAGTGCTTCAAAGTCAATCCCTTCTTTCTGTGTATACCCTTTAGCTACCAACCTAGTTTTATATCTTAGCTGGGGTGGATTAGCATTCTCCAATTTTCTTTTAAACAACCATTTACACCCTATGCAGGCCTTATACTTGGGTTTCTCCACCAATGTCCAAGTATTATTCTTTCTTAAGGAGTCAATCTCCTCATCCATTGCCTTTTTCCACTAATCTTTCTCTGCACTTCTCAGGGCTTCTTCTATGGTTTTTGGTTCTTCACCTTCCAGTTTCTCAGCAATATTTAGGCCGAGGAATACTACATCTGCCTCTGAGAATCTCTTAGGAGGGTGGATCTCCCTCCTAACTCGATCCCTGCTTAGTTAATAGTCTTGATAATCTTCTAGTTGGCTTATTGGTTGTGTATCTTGCTGTCCTGGAACATCTGTGACAGTTGGTGCTTCTTCTTGATCTGAGAACTGAACCTTTTCTACCTCCATATGGGCAGCTTCCTCGTTTGATTGACTTCCATTACTTTTTTTTTTCTTTCAAGCAATGACATCTTCACTTCATTGAATATGACATATCTACAAGTAATAATCCTTTGCTTTCCAGGTTCAGTGCACCACAGTCTATACCCTTTTGTTCCGGGGGGATATCCTAACACGACACATTTCAAAGCCCTCGGTTCCAACTTGTCTTGCTTTATGCGAACATAGGCAAGGCACCCAAATGGCCTTAAGTGAGAGTAGTCAGGTCTTCTCCCACTCCACACTTATATATGTGGCAGTAGCTAAAGCTTCTCTACAAAACTTCTTTGACAGTCCAGAGCTCAACAACATACATCTCACCCTCTCAAGGAGGGTTCTATTCATCCTTTCGATTAGGCCATTTTGCTGTGGATTTTGAGGAGCAGTTCTGTGTCTCTTTATTCCCTTGGATCTATAGTAAGAATTAAACTCTTCAGACAGAAACTCAAGCCCATTGTTTGTCCTTATGCACACTATCTTTTCTCCTCTTTCATTTTCCACTAATTCACCATTCTTTGAACTTCTGTGCTGTTTGGTCCTTGGATTTCAGGAGATATGTCCATACTCTTCTTGAGTAATCGTCCATTATAGATAGGAAGTACTTACTTCTTCCATAGATTCAGTTCTAGCAGGGCCTCAGAGGTCTGCATGAATATAGTTAAGATGTTTGCTGCTTCTAAAATCACTGGTTCCATAGGGAAGTTTCTTACTTTTGGCCATAATGCATTCTTCACAGCCACTTATATCTTCATTGTCTTGAACCCTTTTTAAGCCTTTTCTCTTTAATTCATCTATGCCTCTCATACTGATATGGCCTAATCTTGAATGCCATATCTGAGTGACAGCTTCCCTGACTACATTCAAGCCCCCAACCACAGTCTTGGTAAGTAATAGATGTTGTGGTTCCTTTTTCCTACAAGTATAACCTCATCACCTTTGCAGACTGTTATGGAACCTTCATTTCCTATGAATTTGTATACCCGAGCCTCCAAGACACCAAGGGATATCAGGTTCCTTTGTATCTGAGGAATGTACCTCACTTCAACCAATTTCTTTATTTCTCCCTTATGATTTTGTATTTTGATGGAGCCGATTCCTTCTATGTTGCATATATTGTTGTTTCCCAGAATCATTGTACCCATTTCCTTGAATTCAATCTGTTCAAACCACTCCACATGAATGTAGGGATTTTCAGTGAACCGAATCACAAAAACCCATGTGAACCGAATCGATTTATGGATATTGCATATAATCTAAATTCACAAAACCTAGCATGCTCCTATGAATTTAATGCGATTCGTGGATTATCGAGTTTACCTGAACTCCGTCGATTCTGTACCGATCTTTCGCGTTTGAAATCAAAACTTGAACCAACCACGCGATTCAATTAAATCTGCGGAATATGAAATTAGAACACTAATTTCAATATTTAATTGAAAAGAAAAACAAAGAAAACAAAGATCCTGTTCTCCAGATCAGATCTTCATATCTGTATCCCAATGTTTTTCAGATCTGCTACTGGTGAGGATTCCACAGATCTGTGATGTAGGCCGGAGCAGAAAAATCTCTCTTCTCCCCACTACAGGTGCGCCGCCTAGCTCTCTCTCTCCCTAGGGTTTTGACTGATTTGAATTATGATCAAGGTGGCTAGGGTTTCAGAGAGAGAGAGGGGTCTAGTTATAGACCTAGGGTTTTATCCCTAATGGGCTACTGGGCTCCATTCAGCATATATTACTTGGGCCAGACCTGGGACCTAATGCAAATAATAAAGTGGGCCTATAAATTAATTAATTCCCATGTCCACAACCCAGGACACAATTAATTAATTAATTAATATTAATTCTTTTTCACCACAGAATTAATACTGACATACCCCTTTATTACCACGTTATGAGAACGAGTTGCATTAATTGAGAATCCCCATATTTAAGGTTACCGGATATTCATTAATTTATCGGAGCTTCTGACAAGCTCTATCTACAATTAATTAATATCTTATTATTCCTGAGTAGTACCACTCAATCCTCATCACTCATGCCTGAACTTAATCAGCCTGCAGGACTTTGGCACGATGAATCTCATTGAGCTCCTCAGGGAATGTCCCCATCATATTACTCGGATATGGTTACCTAAACCCAATCTCAGGCGGTACTACACGAACTGCTGTTACCCAAGATGCAGATATATGAGCACGTTATCCAGGCTCTCCACCATGGCAAGTCAAAGCAACAATCAACCCGTGCAAACCCCTGAACCTTCGTTAGGGTTTGGAATCAATCAATAATGAGATCTTGTATTCGCTGATGTCAGGCAGTAGAGTACATCTCACTGTGGTCCATAAATACGCCACCCTTGCATACCAGCATGTCAAGTAACCAAGACAGACTACTTATTCCGATAATACCGCAGCCATCCAGACAGACGTATCCTCATACACTGTCTCAGCTGTGATCATGTTTATGTCTCACTAGGTCAAGTGATCATACTGTCTTCCGCGATCTACTACACGCCGTATGATCGTCCCTATCGGTGAGACAAGAGGATACCATTGTTACATACATGTAAGATTGTTTGACAAATAGGAGAAATAAACTGTTGTATACTCATTATAATAAATGCTTTCAGTATACAAAACCCATCAATCTCCCACTTATACTCAAAGCATAACTAAGCTATTACAGAGTATACAGTCCGTCTATCTAGCCTGCTATCTCATTAACCACTGTCAACGGTCGGCCTCCACCTCAGACCCAGCTCACGAATATGTCTTTCGTAAACTTTCTGCGGCAAGCTCTTTGTAAATTGATCAGCAACGTTGTCCTTAGTGTCAATCTTCTTGATCAGCACATCACCTCTCGATACGATTTCTCGTATGATATGGTACTTTCTCTTTATGTGTTTGCTTGCCCCGTGAGACCGCGGTTCCTTTGAGTTAGCCACTGCACCAGAGTTATCACAATAAATTGTGATGCTCCTCTGTAAACTCGCAATCACACCCAACTCTAAAAGGTAGTTCTTGAGCCATACCCCCTCTTTCGAGGCGTCGGAGGCGGCGACATATTCCGCCTCCATGGTGGAGTCAGCAATGCATTTCTGCTTTGAGCTCCTCTAAGATACAGCTCCTCCTCCCAGGGTAAACACATATCCTGAGGTCGATTTCTTCTCATCCTGGTCCCCTTGGAAATCCGAGTCTGTATAACCCACAGGGCACAAATCCTCACTTTGATAAACTAAGCAGTAATTCCTAGTTCTCTTCATGTACTTGAGGATGTGCTTTACCGCAGTCCAATGCGCCTGTCCAGGGTTAGACTGATATCTTGCTACCATGCCAACGGCATAACATATATCTGGCCTGGTACACAGCATCGCATACATGAGGCTACCCACCGCCGAAGCGTATGGTACAATACTCATCTCATCTTTCTCCCGTTGTGTCTCAGGACACTGCCCACTAGAAAGATTAACGCCATGTCTGAAAGTTAGCAAGCCTTTCTTGGTGAGTTGCATGCTGAACCGGGCTATCACAGTATCCACATAGGATGCTTGAGATAAGCTCAACATTCTTCTCTTACGATCCCGTAAGACCTTAATTCCAAGAATGTAGCTAGCTTCTCCCAAATCCTTCATTTGGAACTGTTCGGATAACCAAACCTTGATTTCCGACATCACTCCCTCGTTGTTTCCAAATAGGAGTATGTCATCAACGTATAGTGCAAGGAAAACCACGCTCCCACTGACACAAAGTCGGTAAACACAACTTTTGTTTTCCAACTGTGCAAATCCATAGGATTTAATCACATCGTTGAAACGTAAGTCCCACGACCTCGAAGCTTGCTTAAGTCCATACAAGGACTTCCTAAGCTTCCAGACAAGATGTTCTTCGCCCTTGCTTATGTAACCCTCGGGTTGCTGCATATAGATGTCTCTACCTTCTTCAAGGTAACCGTTTAGGAAAGCGGTTTTGACATCCATCTGCCAGATCTCGAGGTCCATATGCGCAGCTATGGCAAGGAGTATCCGTATGGATTTGAGCATGACTATGGGTGAAAAGGTTTTGTCATAGTCAATGCCATCTTTCTGACTATAACCCTTTGCCACCAGCCTGGCTTTAAAAGCCGTGACTTTTCCATCCGCCCCTTTCTATCTCTTGTTTACCCATGTGCACCCTATGGCCCTAAAGCCATCCGGAAAATCAGTGTTCTGGTATACATCCATAGCAGTTATGGATTCAATTTCAGAATCCATGGCGACACGCCATTTTTCAACATCTTTGTCCTACACTGCCTCTTTGTAAGTCAGTGGGTCAGAGTCCTCATGTCCGTCTTCCGAGCTCAAGTCCGAAGACTCACCCACGAATATGTACCTTTTCGGCTGGAAAATAACTCTCCCACTACGACGAGGCATCGGTGATGTGTCAGTAGTAGGTGCAGTAACTTGTGGTTCTGCACCTTGCACTGAAGAACGTGTCTGTGGTGCTGAACCTCTCACAGGTGCACCCACATCTACACGTTTCCCTTCCCTTAGAATCGCATTCTCGTTTTCAATTTCTTGAAGAACGATATCACTCCTTGACTTGTGATTACTTACATACTCGTCCTCCAAGAATCTAGCGTTCGTGCTAACAATGACTTTCTGACTCTCATGATAGTAAAAGTAACCACCTTTCGTTTGCCTGGGATACCTTATGAACAACATTACTTTTGACCTGCTTTCTAACTTATCAGGTTCTTTTGATAGTACGTGTGCTGGACAGCCCCATACTCTAAACTTGCACAAACTTGGTTTGCAACCAAGGAAGAGCTCAAAAGGCGTCTTAGGAACTGATTTAGAAGGCACCACATTTAACACGTAAGCTGCTGTTTCCAATGCGTAGCCCCAAAACGAAATTGGTAAGTTTGCATAACTCATCATTGATCTTACCATCTCTAGAAGAGTCCTATTTCTTCTTTCAGCTACATCATTTTGCTGAGTAGTACCCGGTGCAGTCCACTGGGATGTAATCCCGTTATCTGACAAATACTGCAGGAACTCATTACCGAGGTATTCGCCACCGCGGTCAGATCGCAGTGACTTGATAGTTTTCCCGACCTTCTTTTCTACCTCAGCCTTGAACTCTTTGAATTTCTCAAAGCATTCAGATTTTTAGCGAAGCAGGTAAACGTATTCGTACCTTGAGTAATCGTCAATGAAAGTGACGAAGTACTCGTACCCTCCACGAGCCTGCGTGGACATTGGTCCACACAAGTCAGAATGGATCAATTCCAACACTTCCTCTGATCGAGACTGACTAGCCTTAAAAAGCCTAGTTGGCATTTTGCCCTCGGTCTAGGATTCGTAGACTTGATAAGGTACAGCCCGGACTAAGTCCAATGTACCGTCATCTGCAAGTCGCTGAATCCGCTTCAAGCTGATGTGACCCAGTCTCAAGTGCCAGAGATATGTAAGATCTTCATCAGAAGAAGTAAGTTTTCTTTTTCTAGGATTATCAATTACGGATGAATTACAAGCAATACTTGCGGAAGACTTATGATTACAGTTAATAACATAGAGAGAATTATTCAGCATTCCACGACAGATAACACCATTATTTCCAATGATAGAAACACCACTATAAAAAATAACTGAATATCCATCAACGTAAAGTTTGGAAACTGAAATAAGGTTTCGCCAAAAATCCGGCACGTACAAAACATCTCTCAAGGTTAAAACAAAATCATCAAAGTATAAGGTGGAATCTCCAATGGCAGCTGCACTCACTTGTGCTGCATTCCCCATTGAGATGGTAACCTCGTCATTCTTCAGCACCCTCCTCGGTGTGAACCCCTGCAAAATGTAACAAACATGATCAGTAGCTCCAGTATCCACTACCCACGAATGAGTAGAAACCGATGCTAAATATATTTCTGTTACAAATTCAAATGACGTACCTTGTCTAGGGGTGTAATCGAATCGAGTCGAGTCGAGTAGTGCCGTGCTCAAGTTTGACTCATTTAGTTTCGAGTCGAGCTTCGAGCTTTTTTATCGAATACTTTGATGTTCACGAACTTTATCGAGCTTAATCGAGCCTAAATGAACTTTCTATATTTAGAATATGTTTTAAATTTTCATTATTATTTTGAAGAAAAAAGTTATTTATTCCAAAATTAATACCATATTCATGTTCAAATTCTTAAATTTTTCATTATTAGAAAAATTTATCATTATTGTTACTCTTAAATCATGAAAATATTATTTTTTTAAAAGTAATTATTTTATATTTCTTACTAATTTTAGGTAACGAGCCTGCTCACGAGTCGAATACTCTGATGCTCAAGTTTGGTTCGTTTAATAAACGAGCTTTACTAAACGAACTCGAACGAACTTTTATCGAGTCAAAATCCAAGTAGCTCACGAACAGTTTGGTTCATTTACACCCCTAACCTTGTCCTTTAGCATTCGGACAATCCACCTTTCCGCATCCAGCACACCTCTTCTTCTTTGGAGTGACCTTAACCCTCTTCACCTTCTTTGACTTGCTTTCACTGTCTGCTTTCCTGAGCTTCCTTTCAGCACCGTCATCTCCAACCTTAGAGGTCTTTGAACCAGTACTAGAAGCAGTCAGAACAGGCATCCGTGCTCGCATGGAAGATTGCTCCACCACAAGGTCCTCAAGTAGCTCATGCAGAGCATACTCTCCCCTTGCAGCAGCAACCACCTTAAAGTCATAAAAGGAGTCCAGAAGAGAGTTCAGGATGATATCAATCTCGCCTTGCGCACTAATATTACCACCCCGCACAATGAACTATCTTCAAGCTCAAGTTCGCATACCTCTTTATAAGAACGCAACAGTGGATCCATAAAAGGAACATGTGCTTGATTTTTCAGATACAGGATGTGTTTGATGCAAAAACTCCACTCAGGGAAGTTTGGACCAGTTAGAGGATTAAGAGCAAGTAAATGATCGACAGTAGACATAGACATATCTGAAATAATAAAGAATCTTAAATAAGAACATACATGTAGAACTTCAAAAACAAATGTATTGAAAACCTTTAAATAAATCATATACAAATGTTTTCCACTAATTGCCCAAGAGTTCCCATCGCAAGCTACACTCGTAGACGTTTACGATGTCACCCTCAACCAGAACTGCGGGTTTTAAGCCCCAATTCATTTAATTTCACTACCATGTCAGGAACCTTTTGATACTAGAAATTAATAATTAGTGAAGTCCTTAGACCAAACCATCTCTCTAGAACAGGGATGCAATTTTTGCATTATATTCTAAGATGCTTCTAAGCCATTAACCACAAATTTAACTTCGGCCAAAAGAGACAGTTTAGCATGGCACGTAACCATACCGCACAACCCTTAAAGCTTTTGTTATCTATAATTTAAATCAATCTTAGAATACTTATGAAAGAGATCTACGCAAGCTACACTCGTAGACGTTTACGCAAAGTCCTCCCACTATTCACATGATTTAAATTGTTTGTCTAGAAATCCCAACAACCGTACCCATGCACCTCTAGGAACTAGCAAACTACACTCGTAGATGTTTACTAGAACGAGAGATACACTTACAGCCTAGGACCGCTTTGTGGAGGTCTATTGATTTTAAAAAATCCGCTTAGTATTTTTCTTTTAAAAGGTTTCTTATATGCGCACATATAATTTATTTGTTATTATATTTTCCAAATTTTTGCATGTAATTAAACAAGCCCAAAAATTCCCAAAATATAATCCAACAAAAAAATTAATCACATAAGCATGCTTGAAAAACTGTAAATAATAAAAGCAGTAAATCATGTTTTTCCTATTATCTACACATGCTTAATTGCGCACATAATAAATCACATATCATACGAGGACAATTAAGGCAAACAAAAATTCCTCGTGGCCCCACAAAATAGGAAAAATAAAATCCTATCTATTACAATTTGAATTTGAATTTAATTGGATAAATTCAAATCTTCTAGGGCCTCCAAATCTTCATCAGCCAATTTTTTTGGGATTTAGGGTTTTGAGATTTGATGATTGGCCCCAAACCCTAATGCAAACCTAAGGTTTACATAGGATTATACCCCCGCGACGGGACAGTAGCCGCCGCCGACGACTCACGCCGCTGCAGCCGTTCGCGCGTGCGCCGTGCCCTCGCAATCGGTGGTCCGCGTGCTCGCGCGCCTGCTGCCGCCGCCGCCTGCCCGCGCTGTCGGCTCCGTCTTCATTCTTCGTCCTAGACCCGTCCAAATTACAGAATCTATTCTATTACAATTTTAAAACCAATCTATACTAATCAAGGATTTTTTCGTGATTTTACAAAACAGATTCAACCCTACACGGATAAACCACCGCGGGCTGAATCAAACGGGTTGCCACGAGGAACAAAAACCATCCACGACATATAATAAAATTCATACATGCATATTTGAATTTATTATATACAATAGAGCCATAAATCAGAAACCTGGCTCTGATACCAATTGTAGGGATTTTCAGTGAACCGAATCACAAAAACACATGTGAACCAGATCGATTTATGGATATTGTATATAATCTAAATTCACAAAACCTAACATGCTCCTATGAATTTAATGCAATTTGTGGATTATCGAGTTTACCTGAACTCCGTCGATTCTGTACGTTTGAAATCCAAACTTGAACCAACCACGCGATTCAATTAAATCTGCGGAATATGAAATTAGAACACTAATTTCAAGATTTAATTGAAAAGAAAAACAAAGAAAACAAAGATCCTGTTCTCCAGATCAGATCTTCATATCTGTATCCCAATGCTGTTCAGATCTGCTACTGGTGAGGATTCCACAGATCTGTGATGTAGGCCGGAGCAGAAAAATCTCTCTTCTCCCCACTACAGGTGCGCCGCCCAGCTCTCTCTCTCCCTAGGGTTTTGACTGATTTGAATTATGATCAAGGTGGCTAGGGTTTCAGAGAGAGGGGTCTATTTATAGACCTAGGGTTTTACCCCTAATGGGCTACTGGGCTCCATTCAGCATATATTACTTGGGCCAGACCTGGGACCTAATGCAAATAATAAAGTGGGCCAATAAATTAATTAATTCCCATGTCCACAACCCAGGACACAATTAATTAATTAATATTAATTCTTTTTCACCACTTAATTAATACTGACCTACCCCTTTATTACCACGTTATGAGAACGGACTGCATTAATTGAGAATCCCCATATTTTAGGTTACCGGACATTCATTAATTAATCGGAGCTTCTGACAAGCTCTATCTACAATTAATTAATATCTTATTATTCCTGAGTAGTACCACTCAATCCTTATCACTCATGCCTGAACTTAATCAGCCTGCAGGACTTTGGCACGATGAATGTCATTGAGCTCCTCAGGGAATGTCCCCATCCTATTAGTCGGATATGGTTACCCAAACCTAGTCTCAGGCGGTACTACACGAACTGCTATTATCCAAGATGCGAATATACGAGCACGTTACCCAGGCTCTCCACCATGGCAAGTCAAAGCAACAGTCAACCCGTGCAAACCTCTGAACCTTCGTTAGGGTTTGGAATCAATCAATAACGAGATCTTGTATTCGCTGATGTTAGACAGTTGAGTACATCACACTGCGGTCCATCAATATACCACCCTTGCGTACCAACATCTCAAGTAACCAAGACAGACTACTTATTCCGACAATGCCGCAGCCATCCGGACAGACGTATCCTCATACGCTATCTCGGCTGTGATCAGGTTTGTGTCTCACTAGGTCAAGTGATCATACTGTCTTCTGCGATCTACTACACGCCGTATGATCGTCCCTATCGATGAGTCAAGAGGATACCATTGTTACATACATGTAAGATTGTTTGACAGATAAGAGAAATTAACCGTTGTATACTCATTATAATAAATGCTTTCAGTATACTAAACTCATCAATGAGGACACATATGGAAGGCTGCATGAATCAAGTATCCACCCATCAACTTCATTCCTTTCCACAACATTCAATACTTCTTCTGGGGTATCCTCTATGGATCTCACCATATTTGATCCATTGTTTTGATATAAGTTCTTCTACTTCAGAACACTACAGTCTCTGATCAAATGAACTGGCTTTTAACAGTAGTGACACACTCTAGATTCCATCCCTCCAGCCTGAGGTCTCACATCAATCTGCTGGTTGTTATCCTTGAATCTCTTCTGAATGGTGGGTGGTCTGTAATCCTTCTTTTGATTGAAATTTGACCTTTCATAGTAGTTGTTTCTTGAATATGAGGGAGCCTTCTTATTGAACTTGAACTGATTACCTTTCTTCACTAAAAGGCCTACTCCTGATTGATCCTTTCTCTGGCCATTAGACATTTTCTCCAATTCTTTCTGCTTGATTGCTGCTTGCACATCGGCTAGGGATATTGTGTCTGACCTGCCGTATATCATAGCATCCTTTAGGTTTGAGTAGGACCTTGGCAAGGCATTAAGGAGATGGATAGCCTTATCTTCATCTCCAACTTCTACCCCAAGATTTTCAAGATCGTCCACAACCTTGTTGAACTCATCAAGTTGGTCCAACACACTTCTTTCATCATTGAATCTACATGAGTACAGTCGTTGTTTCATGCACAGCCGGTTAGCCAGGGACTTGGCCATGTAGAGGCTCTCTAGTTTCTTCCATACATCAGATGCAGTCTTTTCTTTAGAGACCTCACGCAACACTTTGTCATCTAAACTCAGAAATAGGGCACTTCTTGCCTTGTTCATCAATTTCACCTTCTGTTCAGCAGTCTCATCTTTAAATGCTTTATCATCATAAAGCAGGGCATCATCTAATCCCTGCTAGGTCAAGATGGATAACATCTTGACCTTCCATAGCCCGAAATCATTTTTCTCGGTGAACTTGTCAATTTCATATTTGCCAGCATCCATATTCTAAAGCAACAAGATATTTCTTGTTCTAATATGCAGCAATGTGTCACAGATCACTCCACAGAATATCCAAACACGAATATCAAATTTTTATCACATCTAAGAAATTCGAGCAATCACAAATATAGTCCCAAGAACTGTTATGTCATAGACCAATCTTCAAACACCTCACAGCAGGAAGTTTAAGAAAGAACTTACAGTTGATCTGATTGGTATCTTGACTTATAACTTGACTCCTTGTCTTGAATCTACCCAGATACTTCGCATTTGTCGCCGGAAACTTCCTACAGACGGCGCCATGTGTTGTGATTGACGAATGCATACACTAAAATGATGGACAATCAACAAGAAACACATAATACGCGATTTACGTGGTTCGGTGAGAACACCTACGTCCACGGAGGGTTAAGAGCAATCTTTTATTGATGATGAGTATCTGGGTTACACTGAAAATGGTAGACTCAGCTCTCAATTTTCTCTCAACAATGACAGCTCTCTCTCTATATTTTCTCTCTCCCCGATCAGATGAAGAAGATGACTGTTTTGGAAAACCCCCAATCTTGACTAATTCCTAACTCTCAACCACCTAATCCCTTGCCTCCAATCAGATGCTTACAGCTGTACAGAAACTCAACAACCATACAAAATTGTTTAACAACTTTTTAAGTAAAATGCGACACTCAATTACTTCACCAAATTCCAGCTGCATTTAGTTGCAGTCACACCATATCAATTTGATCTGGATTACTATTTTAGGATGTTTCAATTTCTATATTTTGTATTGTTTTTTATGTGATAATTGACAATTACATCCCTGAATAATTTTATAAAATGAGAATATAAAATATAATATTATGAAAATAAGAGATTTATTAATGTTTTAAATAAGAATAATGTTGAAAGTTAAATAATTTTTTTTATAAACATACAAGATCAAATTAACCTTATGAATTACGATTAATGATTTCAAGCAAGTAAAATTTAGGCCTAAATAAAATCCAAAATAATTAGACCAAGTTATAGGCTTTTCAATTCATTTAGCAGAATTTATTAAATTTAGAATGCGACACTTATTCTTATTATCATTAATTATATTCTAAAACACATTACAGAAAAAAATAGTAAAAATATAAAATATAAAGAAACTGAATCGGTTAAGGAAGGGAACGCCTAGGCACGAGCGGCGCAGCTTCAGATACTATTTCAGCTAAACCCCTAATCAACACTAATTCCTTCCAAAATCAAATCTTCACAGATTTTTCTGCTCTTTTGATCTGCACAAATTCAGGTTTGATAACTCTAAATCCCGTTTTACACTGCGATTCCTTTGGGTGTATGCGATTTCTTAGTTTAAATTGTGTCCGTGATTCCTTGATCTGCATGAATGAGATCACCTTTCTTCCATAGAATGGCTTGTTGTGAAGGCCTGTGCCTGTTACATTTGCTAGTTTTAAGAGTGACTGAATTAATGTCTGATTTATGCCGATTTCGTTTTCATGTAAGAGCTTAGTACATGTGTTGTTGTAATTTTGATTGCCTGGGTCATTGTATGATGATTTGTCTATCTGAACTGTTGGTTGCTAAGAATCTCGAACTTAAACTGGAGAAATAAAGATCATTGAAGGACAGGTTGAGATGATAGATGAACTAAATCTGCATTTTCGGGAGTTAATGTTTTTTGAAGTGAAGTTGAAGATCTTTAGCACTAGGTAGAATAAATTATAATGATATAATGTTTGTTGGATTGTAATCCTGAAACTTATTGTCTGTGTCAATTTCACAATTTCAGATTTTCTGTTATGAATTTGATTTGCTAATTTATTCGTATGACATTATCAGAAAAGAAAAGATATAAATGGCTGACCAGAAAAAGCACTTCACCAAGGTCAACCAGCTGCGCCCACTCGATTCTGGACTTAACCTGACCCTAAAGGTTATAAATGCAAAGATGGTAGCACAGCGAGGCCGAACTCAAGCTCGGTTTGCTGAATGCCTGGTGGGAGATGAGACGGGAATTATCATTTTCTCTGCAAGAAATGATCAAGGTTAGCACTTATTCACTGTATTTTTTGCAGAGTATGTTATTACAAGTTTAGCAATCCTAGTTAGAAGTGTTTCAGTTGAAGCTTTCCAGCTATCTCATATTGTTTTCTGATGGTGGATGAGGACTTGGGGTTGGGTTGGAGTTTGAAATATCCTATGTTATGCTTCAATATCTTTTAGGTATAAATGCTGGAATAAATTTCAAAAGGTTAAGTTTTTCTTTCAAATGCAATCACTGGTACTGTTTTCCCCTTTCCTTGCATTAGATTAAACTCTGCTGATCTGAAATTTGAGTTTCAGAAACAGAAGACGTCTCTCCCTTTTGACATGATTTTTATTTGTGGAGCATGCACTAATGACATCCAGTTTAGATTTTAACAGAGTTTGGTGTTACTTTGTGATTTTCTGGCTAATATTCAGTCACTGAATTTTCGGTCTAGGCTTTTGGTATTAATTGTCAGCTGCATAGATGAGATTATGGTTTCTGACTATTGAGGAGAGACATGTCTATGCTCAAAATCATGGTTTAGATGCATGAGCTTCTTGAGTTTCTAACTTGTACAACAACAATGGCATATGCGTGATATGTAATGCTGCGACATGTTGCTTAATTCAAATATATTTTGAGTGATCGTTCTACTGCTCGTTAGTGACTCTGCTTATCTTACAGAGTGCGACTGCACAAAGTTCTGAATCTTCATGGGCTCATAGTTAATTTTGGTGATGAATGGGCATTCCAATTTACAAATATCAAGTGGGCATAGACAGATTTTACAGGAAAAAAAATGCCTTTTAGGATAGAATAAAGAATATTTGAGTGATTCATACACAGCATTTCTTCGTGTAATATCTTAAGAATGTGATGCTGCTGACTTGTGAAATTCTGACCTTAGATTACGGGGTAGTGGTTCTGCCATATTATTCTTCTGCATATATACTTCAAGATCATTGATTTCTGTTGTTATATTCGGACACTCAACATTCTTACCATGCTTACGATAAGACACTGTTATCTGTTAGTGGACTTGGGAAAAGAGGGCAACACTCTGGTCCTCTCAAATGCGAAGATTGATATGTTCAAGGGATCCATGAGGCTGGCAGTGGACCGCACTGGCCGTGTGGAAGTTGGAGAGCCGGCCAGTTTTGCCGTGGATGAGAGCAACAACTTGTCGTTGATCGAGTTTGAGAGGATCGACGTTGTCGTTTGAGCAGCAGCCGGAAGGTCTAGCGTTTCAATTTAGAATTTGCTGGATATTGTTTCACATTTTTGCCTAAACTTGCAACGCTGGAGACACGTTCCCAAAACCGGAGGGATCGAGCTGCCTCAACTCGAACTCTATAAATTATTGCTTCAACTTGGAAGTTAGCTTTTGACTGTATCATTTATTATTTTTTTTAAAAAACTAATGATATTACATCTATTATTATTTTTCGATTCAACTTGTGTTCGTGTTGGGGACTTTTACAGATCAGATAGAGCCTGTGGTGATTCCTCAGCTCCTAGAGGTTTGATAGAGAGAGAATGAGTATTGAAAAGGAAAGTCTAGAAAAATTATAAATGTAAGTCATAGTAAATTATTATATCTACAAACCCATGGTCATGGTGGTTCATAAATCCACGTTAATTAGATCTTGTGAAATCATTTTATTTATCAAGATAAAAGATACATAAATGCTTAACCAAGTATGAAGCATCACAAGGAAAACTCATAGAGAGAGAAATCAAAATCACAAGAACAATGCAATAAGTAAATAAAAGCAAATGAAATGAGATTGGTCTCCTCAACTCAAACCCTCCTTCCGGTGACGGCCATGAAAGCTACCACGGCCAGAAGTCCCACCACCGCAGACGGCGAACTAAAGGCGGCTCCACTCGGCGGAGCCGGCTCGGTCATGGACATGGGAGGCATGCCAGGGCCCATAGTCATATTGTGATCATGGCCCTCATGGGCTGCCACCACAGAAACACAAACAACAAACAAAGCCAACAATGCGATGGATCGAAACTCCATGAATATTGATGCTTCAAGTCTCACTTAATTAGAGCTTGTTGAATAGTTTTTGCCTTGAGCAGAAGTGTTGCTTCAATGTCTATTTATTTGGGATTTTGGGTTCTATTTTATCACCTGGCTGTACTGTCCAAACATCAACTTGTACTATCATTCTTGCCCCGTTTACTTCGGATAAATTTATGTTTTTTTTTTGGATGAAGAATGAAGAAATTTGTTACAAGTCAAAGGGTGGCTCTTGATGCTGAATAATGGCCTTTTCACTACCTTCAATTTCTACAGTTGAATATTGCGTTTTAATTTTGTTTCTTTAAATAATGGATTCATTTAAAGTTTTTGTTGATTTCTTCATCACAGATTGAATATTTTCATCGCTGCCTTCCGAATATAGGACAATTTTTACTCTTTTAATTACAAGATCACTCTCCTTAACAATTAGATTATATTTCAAGTTATCAAAACACTTTAATTTACTAATATATTAAAAAAAAATAAGTTCGTTGTAATTATAATTTTACTATTTCCATCTAAAAGAGGATCTTAAATAATTTAAAATTCCCCACATCACCATTTTTCTTTCACATAGGAGTGAGATCAAGAGATGGGATCTTATTTAAGATCTCACTTCTTACAAAAAGTGGCCCCCCACACGAGAAGGAGCTGGACAGGAGAGTGAGATGCACACGCCTCAACGAACGGACAGATTGAGCGCGTGCAATACACTAGTTTGGAGAGTGAGTGGGCGTGGGTAGGGGCCGGAGTGGGGTGTCTTTTTGTTAGGAATTAAGTTTTAGTTCCCGTCTTAATTTGATGTTTTGATATGTCAAAACTCACTTTAGCACTAAGTTTCTAGAGTCCTAAAATATAATCCTTATATAGGATTAATCGAGTTGTAATAGAACTTAGTAACTGAAGACTGAGCATAAGAAATGTTCGAGAATTGAAGAAGTGTTTGTGCGTGAAACTTGGTTTCACCAAGTATGGCCAAGGCTATACTGAGTTTGGGTACTCATTATAGTGCTTACCATACTGAGTTATGAGAAGTCAGTATGAGACTCATCATATTGACTATGAGAAGTCAGTATGAG